>APFE031025590.1:24255-66022 GCA_000404065.3 Pinus taeda | reverse complement strand
AGCCAGCATGGTTTGAAATAATGAATCACTTTATGACTTGTCCAAAAAAAAAAGATGTTTAGCCAATCATTATAGAGATGCACCATATTAGCTTTTGGATAAAGATAACCATCAAGAGGCTTCATAAATCATAATAGTGTTGACATTACTATTTTTCTTTATGTTAGGCACAAATCCACTTAGATGGTGTTTATTCAAAACATAAAAGAAAAAGAATATGGCACAATGATCGGCAATGAATCAATAAAAGAAATCACAATTCATCCTAAAATAAACACAAAAGTGTTGTTCAATTAATTTAATGACAATCGTTCAATCATTTGAACAACAAAATAAAAAAGAAAACAAAATTGTCATTCAATTGATTGAACAACAATCGTTCAATCGATTGAACATCAAAATTGAAAAAAAAACACGCAAGATTGTTGTTCAAATGATTGAAAAACAATCGTTCAATCATTTGAATGGCAAATACAATAAGAAAAAACACAAAAGTGTTGTTCAATCGATTGAACAACAATTGTTCAATCGTATGAACAACAAAAATTGAAAATAAAGACTCAAAAGTGTTGTCCAATCCATTGAACAACAAATGTTCAATCCTTTGAATAGCAAAAAATTAAAGCTAAAAAGTCAAAAGTGTTGTTCAATCGATTGACAATCATTCAATCGTTTGAATAGCAAAAACTAAAAGAAAATAACAACACAAAATTATTGTTCATTTGATTGAAGAACAAGCGTTCAATCATTTGAACAACGAGAATTGAAAAATAACAAGTGTAAAAGTGTTGTTCAATCAATTGAACAACAATCATTCAATCAATTGAACAACAATCGTTCAATCATTTGAACAACAATCATTCAATCATTTGAACAACACAAATTTTAAAAATAAAAAACGCAAAAAGTGTTGTTTTATCAATTGAACAACAATCATTCAATCATTTGAACAATGAAAATTTAAAAACACAAAAAGTGTTGTTCAATCAATTGAATAACAATTGTTTAATCATTTGAACATCGCAAATGTAAAAATTAAAAACACAAAAAGTGTTGTTCAATCGATTGAATAGAAATCATTCAATTGTTTGAACAGGGAAAATTTAAAAACGCGAGAAGTGATGTTCAATCGATTGAACAACAATTGTTTGAACAACGAAAATGTAAAAAATTAAAAACGCAAAAAGTGTTATTCAATCGATTGAACAACAATCGTTCAATCGTTTGAACAACAAATGTCAACAAGAACGCAAAAGTTTTGTTCAAACGATTGAACAACAATCGTTCAATGTTTGAACAGCAAAATCAAAAACGTAAAAATGATGTTCAATCAATTGAACAACAATTTCCACACACAAAAATAAGTGTTGTTCAACTGATTGAACAACAATTGTTCAATCGACTAAACAACACTTATTTTTGTGTGTGGAAATTGTTGTTCAATTGATTGAACATCATTTTTGCGTTTTTTATTTTGCTGTTCAAACATTGAACGATTGTTGTTCAATCGTTTGAAGCACACATAAACATAAGTGTTATTCAGTTGATTGAACAAAAATCATTTAACCGATTGAATAACACTTAAAAAAACACCTAAAACAAGAAAAATCCTCATATCTACATGGTGGTACCTAACTAGATTACAATCAATCAAAAATAATATATACATTATTTACAATTTTAAAACAATCTCAATTTTTTTAAAGAAAAGTTGTAGGGTCATCACTCTCTACATCAAATATTAGCATGGAGGGGTCCTCGCGTACCCGCTGATAGAAAGACTCCTTGGTGAGTGGTTTGTGGTAGAGATGCACATGATGCCCATTCACCTTAAAAGAATGGCCAGACCCATCAATGGTAGTCAAAGTAAGAGTGTCATTGTTATGTACTTCTTGAATCTCATAAAGGTTGAGCCATCTTGTTTGCAACTTGCCTGGAAAGTCCTGGAATCTGGAGCCATAAAGGAGTGCCCAATCCCCTTTTTGAAATGTCTTCTTTTTTATGAGGCTTTCCTGCCACTCTTTCCTTTGCTTCTAAATAATTGCAGTTGATTGCAAAGCTAGCAATCGAGCTTCATCTAGTTCGTTGATTTTTCGAAGTCGCTTGGTGTGGGCTTTTGTTAAATCCAACCCCACTTCCTGAGCCGTTCTTAGAGTTTTTATTTCGAATTCGATCAGAAAAATAGGTTCTTTTCCAAACACAAGCTGGTATGGAGAGTATCCAATGGTATTCCTCCAAGTCCTATGATAGGCCCACAAGGCCTCTGGTAGTCTAGCAGCCCAATCTCGCCAATGCGTTGAGACTGTTTTGGTTAGAATCGCTTCAATGACCTTATTGGTGCTTTCGACCTGCCCGTTTGCCTACGGGCGATACAGGGAAGTGATCCTATGTGTAATGTGAGGGTTTCTGAGAGTGGCAGTTGTTAGACTCCGTCTCATGTCAGAGATTGATTCTTCTTCAAAACCCTGTTTTGAAGAAGAAATCATTAAATGTTGCTTTTTAGATTATGTCATTTATTCTCCAGCGCTTCAAAAGGCAGCAGCAACTTCAAGCTCCTATTCCTGCACAAGCACAATTCAAAACATCATCAGCAATCAGAGGCAAAAAGCTTTTGGAGAAGTCTCACTGGAAACACATTATCTAATGCCGCTTTCATACAAGCTTTTGATGCTAAGATAACAGTTGACAGATGTGTTCTACAAGGTGAGCTTGCAATGAATCAGCTGAAACACCATTGTTCATCAAAACAAATTCCGTTGCCACAGTTTGGAATACATTCTGCTGTTAGAGTATGCCATGACTGCTTCAACAATTTTACACAGTCATCTTCAGCAAATACACAAACCAACTCCTATGGCATTGATAAAATGGCCTCAGATGACGATGATGCAACAGTTTCTGATGGCATTAATGCATCCACTGATAAATTATCCAGAGTTGATTTGAATGAAGTCCTTTCACTATCAAAATCAGAAAAAAGCTCTTATGTGGGAGGAAACTTGAGTATTTCTCAGACAGTTGAATGCAAATGTGGAATGCCGTTATGCATATGTGAAGCTCCGGCTCCTCCTCAGGTCCAGCCTGAAATGTCAACATCTCAGTATTATCAGCGATCAAAAAAGGTTGTCCCTGCCCAACATACTCCATCTGATACGATCTCGAAGTCAACTGCAGGCTCATCTGGAAGTATTAGGCAAAGTTTATTCTTTACAAGTGGGCAAACAAATAATGTATCCACGGACAAAAGTTCTAGTAAGTGGAGAGGGGTTAAGGGAAGCCATCAGGAACAATGATATATCTGCCGTCAAAGATCTTCTAATGCAGGGAGTAGATGACAATTTTGCTTCTATGCCGATAAGTTCTTTATTCAACAAAGAATTGAAGAGTGGATTAGAAGGTAAATTTGTTTGTTTTCTGTGTCAACATATCCAGCAAACAGACATAGGGTCAATTTCTTAATTTATTTCGAGTTTGTTGGTGCGGTCGTGCATTATTCTCACTGCAGCGAACGCTACAAGGATATCAATGGCGTCTGCCGCATTTCTCCAAGGCGTTTTCTTGAGTGCCCATCGACCAGCCTTCTGCTGTATGCCCCGCCCTTCGGGTCCTCTCCATCCATAGCAAAATTCTTCGAACTTTGAGGAATGGCGGGCAGGATTTGAGGATTTTCGAGACTGGGGAACCAACATAACAGGGGACATTTTGGGTCAGGGATGGATCAGTGAGATGTATGGTTACTCTTTCGATGCTGCAGATGTTGGACTCCGCCATAAAATAAGTGATGATTTGATGATTTATCCAGGATCTGTTCCACGAGAAGGGACTGAACCTATTCTTTTACATTATGGTCTGTCATTTACTGTTGAAAATTGGTCCTTTGATAAGGCAGAACATCAGGATGATGACATTGTCTATGACTGCTTAACGCTCAAACAAATGAAGGAAAGGTATGGTATATAGGTGTTTCTAATGAAACATCTGATGGAGTTATGGAGTTTGTTAACGCTGCAAAACTGGAAGGCTTACCAAAGATCATCAGTATTCAAAACAGTTACAGTTTGCTAGGACGGTGTCATTTTGAAGTTGATCTGGTGGAGGTGTGCATGCCTCAACATTGCAATGTTGGTCTTTTGGCATATTCTCCATTGGCTGGTGGGGCTTTGACTGGGAAGTATACAAATCCTGATTCTGTGGCATCGAAGAAAGGGCGGTTTAATCTCTTTCCAGGATACATTAGTCGCTATAATAATTCTTTAGCAGGACGCTATTGAAAAGTATATTCAATTGGCACATCAACATGGCTTTACCCCAGTTCAAATTGCACTTGGTTTCACACGTGATCGTGGCGACTCGACTGGGGGATAAGCACAACTATTGGTGCAACATCCATGGAACAGCTTAAGGAAAATATTTCTGCTTTCACAACAACCAGAACTTTATATCCAGAAGTTATGGAAGGAATAGAAAATATATTTTTCAGATACAGAGATCCAGCGATGAGATAGTTTTGCACTCAGGATTTTCTTTTAATTTCCAGTTTGAAAACCCAAGCAATGACACAAAACACATGCCAGATACAACATTCTGTTTATTCAACATGGGGTCCCTCTCTCCATTATGTGTATTTCCTGTTGAATTTAGATTGGACCTTGATTGCGCAAATTTCTGTGCTTGATTTGATCAGAAAATGCCATCTCTTTGGTGATTAAGGTGCTTACACGAAACTCAGGCATCACGTGGCAATTGTTGCAATATTTAAGGTGTTCGTTTCAACTAAGGAAAAATATGGCGCACATTTTTGACACCTGCTTTTCACTTCAAAGTCACCTGAAGACACCTATTACCAGATGCATAAGAGACTGCGCTCCAATTGTTAGGCTTTTTGGTTAGAGATTTTCGAGGGGAAAGTATTACATGTTCTATTTATGTAATTCAGGTGAGACAGCGCAGGAGTTTTTGGGTTGATTTGTTTTCTTTTACAACAGAGACTTATTCAATGTATTAAAAGAACATCATTAGAGAAGGAATCAACAGGGAATGAACGCTTTGTGACCGCCATTCAAACGGTGCCAGAACAGTAGAATAGGATTCGATGCCTATTTCTAGACTTTATTCTATGGGATCTGAGCACCAGTTATGCCTCGTAATTAGCCAAATCATCAGCAGATTTAGAGGAATGCTGTATTATTTTAGGATAGAATGTAACGCTCCTTTCTATGATTGTAAATTGCAGTTCAAACAGCGCCCTGATTATGGGGTCGATCTGTTTTCCCCTTAGTGGTATTATATTTATTGTATTAAAAATTCATTAGACAGAGGAAAAAGAGAGAGTTAGTGAGGGGAGATTTTCTGAGTGCTGAGTGCTGGAACAAAGCTTTCATTGTACAGTTTTTGGCAGAGAATTTAATGGAATTTCACAGCTCTGTTTGCTGAGATTCATGTGGTATGTTGATTTAGCATAAGTTTTTCCTTTGTCTCATATGTAAACTGTTATGTTTCATTCACCTCATGATCATATCTAATTGAGCAAATGAAGTGTTTAGATAGGAATTCATAGTATTGTATGCTCCTCCTATAAATTTGCTCATATTCAATGTTTTCTCCTGTTTAAGGAGGATTCAAAGTATTATTTGCCCTCCTTAGCTCCTCACCAGTCTTGCCATCCCATTTAAAATCTAGATTTGGTGTTAAATTGCTTGCCTACCTTGCCTCAGTTAATAATCTCTGTAGTCATTATATTTCTCTGTTCAAGCTGTGATTTTGCCCATGCAGCCCAGAAAAGCCCTGTCATTTAATTAAAAACCCCAAGCAAACCTTCCTATATCAATTTACTAGCCTAATATCTTTGATCCTAATTGGTCAGCTTATCATATTGAAAGATCTACCGAATCTGACCCGAGAGAGCCTTCTCATACCTCGTAGGGCTAGATACGAGGTGAAATGGTTTGATGTAGCCTTGAAGGTTTACCTTCCTCAGCCTAGGGTGAAATCTCAAGCGCTAACATGGTCCACTGGCAAGGGTATCCTCTTCTCTATCTCTCTTTCTGCTCTTTTCCTCATTTTGAGGGGTCTGCAGTATAGGGGCTTCTGGTGCCTTGGTTTGAGCTGGGGGAACATGCCCTTGACCCTGTTCTTTTGATGTGGTAGGCTGATTTTCCATTGTTTACTATTCTATATCCATCACCTCCTTGCCCTTTGTTGCTACTGAACTGGCCTTTTATGATGTTTGTTGTGAGCTCTCAGCAAAAGATGTATCACCTCCAATGTGCTGGGGCAGCTTGAAGGATACTTGTCCAAAAGAGTCCAGGTCAAGTGTTTTTTCAAGCTCTTTCATTTCCTTTTCCAATTTCTCTTCTTCAATTATCTCTTCAACTAATGTGCACACTAGCCACTCTTGTTGATTAGCATATTGCTGGATTTCAAGGATTTTACAATGAACATATGCTGGCAGCTTATTTTTCACTTTCCTATAACTTATGAAATGATTGGGGTCATATGGTGCCCAATAGAAACTTTGTTTCAGCTTAAGTCGGTGCCCTAAAATATCATCAGCCTGTTGCCAGGCTTCCCTTTTATTGAAGGTGAAAGGGCCCAGTTGATTTCTTATTTTGAGTTGTGCCTTTTTCTTGGCCTCACAGAAATGGATTACATCTGCTTGGATAAATTGTCTGAAGTATTCCAGTGCAAACAATCGCATTGGCACATATTTTGGCAATTTGTAGGGGTACAACTCATAGCCATATATTCGGATCATAGTGTGATTCTGGTAAAAGTACCAGTCACCTATACTGTAGCTCTTGGAGAGCTGTAGAATTCTCTGCATTTCACCAGAAAGTCTATCTGGAGGACTTGTCATCAGTAAAGAGGTGGCTAGATATATGAACAGATCAATGAATTCACAATAAGTATAAGGAGAGTAGTAAACATGGTGGAAGACTGAGGTCCAGAAGATTACAAACCTTCTCTCTCCTTTTAAATCTAATTTTCTGAGGGGAACTCGAAAACTATCTGGCTGATAGTAGAGCAACAAATGCTAAATGTATGATGTGTATTTAAACACTCTTTCTCTGTCCATGCTCATGAATTGCTCATGGATCTTGTCAGCTATGAAGGTGGCATAATCATACCTGACAGCGGGGGGCTGTCCTGGGGTAAAGATGGATAAGAGGACCAATGTGGTTTCATCTACATACTCACTGGTTTTGAATCCCAGGATGTAGGCTATCATGTCAATAATAAATTTCCCTTCTTCATTAAACCATGAATCTAGATATGGAGGAGGTTCCTGAGGTTGACAATTTGGTTTCATAAATAATTGGCCTATTCTGGTTATTTATGAACTTGGAAATTTGGCACCTTGGTCAAGCAAAAGTCCCAAGGAAAGAGGAGTCAATGGCCCAGTTGGCTTAAAATGCAACATCTCATTTATAGATTCAGGGGTGATATAAAATAGAACTGTTCCAGAAGGAGACATCACTGCCCTTTGAATGGGCTCATAATTGGCATGGCATTGGTGAATGAGGTTAGGAAAAATATTGACACAAGGGAGGTAATACATGGGCATATTAGACTCCCAAATTCTGAAGATATCAGCTTTGTTTTTGTAGCTGTTCCTGATCTCACAGAAGGCCTGGAGATGAGATTTGTTACCCATTATGTCATTAATCTGGAAATCCTTATCAGCTAGGAGTAACCATTCAATTTCTTTAGGTGGAGCATTGAGAGGGGCCACATTGAGGGCCACTGGAGTAGGGGATTCCATCTTATAAATTATCTTGTGTTTTTAATTGGAATGTGGGTCTTTACAGCAACAGTGGGTAAAATAGTGGCTCTGGGGCCTTTTTTAGAGGATTTGCAGACTGGAGCATTTTGTTTTGACTTGTTGGGTAGAATTTGTAGCAGAAAACGAAGCTTGGAGAGTTTTTTTCAGCAAGGAATGGGTGAAATTAGTTTCAGGGCCTTTCCTTCGGCAATCACAGACTAGAGTGAACTCGAGCTCGGCTTAATGGGAGAAATTTGCAGAGGGAGAGGGAGTTGGCAGGTTTTTTTAGTAAAAAATTGGGCAAAATAGTAGTTTCAGTGGGCAATTTTGCAGGTATTTTGATGAATGGAACTCAAATTATGCCGTTTTTTTTAGAATTAACAGAGAAAACTAGAAAACAGGGTTCGGGAGAAAAATTCATGTAAATACCTGTTTTAACGGTGAAATGTGCAAGTTGCAGGTGACAAGCTAAGTTGAAGGGCCAAACTGTGGAGCAAATTAGCTGGGTGGTGGACTGTATGGTCGAATGATTGTCGTTGAACTCAAATTGGCATGCAAACGTCGCACAGAGAAGACAAACAAAAACAAGCGAAAATGACACTTTCACCTCTTTTTAACGAAAATTTTGACTTTGGCGGGTTTTGGCATATTTTTGTCGGATGACGTCATCGTGACGTGTGATTTTGTCGCATAGTGAGGGATGTGGCAATGACGTGGCGCTGATGTGGTGGTGATGTCAGCTGATGACAAGGAGGTGAGGTGGCAGCCGTCGTGGGTGTTGACATGGACGAGGACGTTAGCGGTGGGAAGCAAGGGTGGTATATGGTATTATCGCACCACTTTTTGGGCAGCGACGATATTCAGCGGGGGGGTCGCGATACAACCGGGTGAGCAACGCGTGTCCCATATACGGCAACGAAACTGCCATTTTCCCGAAACATAAACTTCGGGTGTCGGGGGGATCGTGATATAGCCGTGCACCATCAAATCTTAGAGCCTGGATCTAACGGTGGACGGGACATGAAGCTGGAGGGCGGCTATGGCGCGGGTCCCGCTGTGTAAATAAAATGTTTTTATAAATTTTTGTGGGTATTTTCTTTGTTATCGGGGTCTATGGGTTGGTTATTCATTTAACCAAATGTTAAATGAAACCCAATGTTATATGCACGCAAGGGGTTATTATAAGGTTCCAAGTGAACCTATAATTCCCGAAGAATTTTAATATATGGCTATATAGCCGAGGGTCGGGATATTAGTTTTTTAGGGGTTTTTTATGTATTTTTATATATAATAGGGGCAAGGAAACATTATATAGGAGCTATATAATAGAGTTAGAACATTAATATGAATATGTGGGATGAATATGTATGAATAAATGCTAAGTTTATAGAGTGAAAAACTTAGGCATGGGGAAATGAAAGGATAGCAAGTTATGAAGTTTTGGGAAACTTAGCATAATGGAATAAAAACATTTTACAAAAGAAATGTGGCTTGTTTTGCCTAGGTGAAAACAAAGTTTCACTTAGTTTTTTCCATGAAATGAAGTGGGCTAAGGGTAGTGAGCAGATCTCATTGTCCTTGAGGGGATGTTAGTAAGTGTTCATGGAAAAATGAGGAGGGAAATTAGTCATGCTCCATTTGTTTTGTAACCACCTTGCCATAGCACCTTATGATATCCATGAGACATGAATCATATTTGAGTAAATAAATCACTCATGCAACTGCTTCTGCAACATCAAAACTTCCTACCCAGCCTAGTACACCTAACATTTTTTCTTCATTTTCATTGGGTGCATTTGAACTAACAAACCCTAATTCTATTCTTTTATTTTAGCTTCCCTCCTATCTAAATCTACCCTTATCTCTTCCAAGGACCCAGATTATGTAGTTGGGCTCCTTTGCTTCTCTACCTATCTACTTATCTTCCAAGCTTGAATTGTTTGGATAGACCTTTATTCTCTATTCTAAGACAAGCAAATTCAAACATGAACTTGGCTAGGATTAAGCTGTCTGGCCATTCATAAACCATAATAAGAATCAAGCAACTTTTCATAGTGAAATTCTTAAAAATATGGAACCTTTGCAGCATGGAAAGGATGAACATTTTTGGCACTTCTCCAGTCAATCATGAAAAATGAAACCTATTGGTATAGGAACCTAACAATGGCTCCACTTCGGGATGGCTTTTCCTGGTGAAATGTCAAGAACAATAGGTCAGATAACCTTATGTTCACTTCTTGCTGTATTCTGAAATTTCTCCTTTGTTGTACACAAAATGGTGCCTCTGCAAAATTTAAGTGTTTCTCATGAATTCATTCACATAGTTGCAGCTCTATTTAGGATACTCTGTCTGAATATTTGTCATCATTTTCACAGCTCCCAAGTCTCCTTTTTCAACTTCTTTTGATAAACTCAAAATGCCATACCATAAGGTGGCACAATTCCTTGCCTTTTCCTCAAAATTTGCTGCATCTTATTCCCTATCATATTGTTGTAATAAACTGCAGAAAGTAAACACTGTTATGTACAAACTAAAGTGTTGATTTCTTCAACAAACCGGATCAAAATAATGCTTCAGCATTCGACCATTGACTAGCCCATCATTTGCCTTTGTACCATCCAGGCTTTTCAAAAAGTAGGTGTTGTTTCCTTGTACAGTCTGAATGATAAAAGGTCCTCTCCATAGGAAATCAAATTTTCCATGTTTTCCTTTATCTTCTCTCCTAGAATCCCATTTCAAAACTTTATCCCCTATGAAGAAATCCTTTGCTTTGGTTCGCTTATCAAATATCTTTTTCAGCTTTTCTTGTAGAACCTGAGATCTTTGATATACCTCCTCTCTTGTTTGCTGCAAGTGAATAGTTTGATTGATCCTTCTCTGAATATCATTAGGTTCTTCCTGTATTTGTTCCAACAACTTTATCACTGGGATTCCCAAAAAAGAAGGGAATATTGCCTCCATACCATAAACAAGCTCATAGGGACTTGTGCCAATGGATC
This sequence comes from Pinus taeda, assembly GCA_000404065.3. Lineage (NCBI taxonomy): Eukaryota > Viridiplantae > Streptophyta > Pinopsida > Pinales > Pinaceae > Pinus > Pinus taeda. Next base: position 55,260 of record APFE031025590.1, on the reverse strand, counting down.
TCTTAGTAGTCATTTTGTCTGCCCATAGTGCATTGACAAGCTTTTTATGCCAATTCTTTTTGTTCTCCTCTAAGATTTTCTTAATGATGTTGATCAGGCTTTTATTGGAGGATTCAGCTAGACCATTACCTTGAGGGTAATAGGTTGTGGAATGGCCTAATGTAATGTGGTATTTATGGTAAAAATTGATCATTCTCTTGGATTTAAAAGCAACAGCAATGTCTGTAATAATATTCTTCGGGCAGCCAAACCTAGACAAGATGTTGGTCTCTAAAAATTGCATGATTACTGAGTCATTGGCTTGCCTACAAGGGATGGCCTCTATCCACTTGGTAAAATAGTCTGTAGCAGTCAAAATCCATTTATGCTGGCCAGAGGATGTAGGGTGGATTTCCCCAATGAAGTCTAAACCCCATTGTTGAAATGGTCTTTCAGTGGAAATGGGCTTGAGGGGCAGAGGCAACAACTTTTTCTTGCCTTCAAAAATTTGGCATTTGTGGCAAGAAGTTACATATTTCTTTACATCAAAAAATAGGGTGGGCCAATAAAATCCAGCACTTAGGATTTTATCAGCAGTTGATTTCCAATATAAATGTCCACCACAATCCCCTGCATGAAACTCTTTAAGTACTTTGTCAATTTCTTCTTTGATTAGACAATTTAATAAAACACCTTCATGATTTTTCCAAAAGAGAGCATGATCTAAAATACAGAACTTGGAAGCTTTCATTTTCAAAAATCTTTTCCTAGTTCTGGATAATCCTAGAAGAGATTGCAGGTTTAATAATACAAAACATATGTCAACATACCAAGGTGATTGTAAAAAGGCCTGATTGATCTGTGGAGTCACCATCTCCTGCTCATTATCCAGTTGATTTATGTCAAGGGCTTGAAAGTTGGGTTCAGTCATGAGTTTGGCTAATCCTTGTCCCTTTATCAGCTTTGTTGGTTTGATTTCAATGTCATATTCTAGTATGGTAGTTATCCATTTGCCCCTTTTGCCTTCAATTCCTTCTTGGGTTAGGATGTCTTTAACAAAAGTGTTGGGCACATAAGCAATCACCCGAGAGTACAAGATGTAAACTCTAAAGTCCTTGATGGCCTTTACAAGTGCATATGCTTGTTTCTCCATGATTTGATATTTGAGTGGAGCATCTCTAAGTGCCTTGCTAAAGAAGGCTATGGGTTTTTCACATCCCTGGTCATCTTTTTGAAGCAAAACAACATCAATTGTATGTTATGATGCAAATGAGAATATGATAAAGTCCTTGTCAAAACTCGGGCTTGTGAGGACTAGTGTTTGAGTCAAAGCTTTTTTAATTTCTTCAAAGGCTTGCTTAGCTTCTATTGTCCACTTAACCTTGGAATCCTTTTTCATCATGTTGTTCAACAATCTTATCAACTCGGCCAGGTTTGGTATGAATCTTCTTAGAAAATTGATCTTCCCCAAAAAAGCTTGTAGTTTTTTGATGATTCTAGGGTGAGGGACTTGCAAGATAGCTTGTATTCTGTCCGGATCAATTCTAATGCCTTCTTTAGAGATGATATGGCCCAATAATTTTCCTTCTTCTAGGCCAAACAATGATTTCTTTTGATTCAATGATATACCAATTTTCTACAAATTAAGAATACCTGCCTGAGATGATCTAGGTGTTCTTGATCTGATTTGGAAAAAGTTGTAAGGTCATCTAGGTAAATGACTAAAAAATCATGGATTTCTTTAGCAAAAGCTATATCCATGGCTCTTTGAAAAGTTTCTCCTGCATTCTTGAGTCCAAAAGGCATTTTTACATATTTGAATGTTCCCCAAGGGGTTGTGAAAGCAGTTTTATCTTGGTCATCAGGGTGCATTAGGATCTAATTGAAGCCTGAGAATCCATCTAACAGTGATATCCTTGAAGCACCCACTACCCTTTGTAGAATGTGATCCATTTTGGGTAAGGGGTAGTTGTCCTTTAAAGGGACTTTGTTCAAATTTCTCAAATCAACACACAGCCTAATCTCCCCTATCTTCTTTCTAGTGGGCACCAAATTTGAAACCCATTCTGAAAATCTGATTGGAGCTATAATTCCAGCTTCATACATTCTCTTAACTTTTTTCTCAATCAAAGGGAGTAGCACAGGGTTGACCCTCCTAAGTTTCTGTTTGAAAGGTTTTTGGTTTTCCTTGAGAGGTATAATGTGTTGGATAACAGATGTATCATAAGACTTTAGGTCCTCATAACTCCATGCAAAAACATCTTGAAATTCTTTAAACAGTTCAGCATACTTCAGTTTTTGGTCAGGGGGCAGAGCTTTAGACAATTTTATGATTTTAGGATTCTTTGCAGTTCCTATATTACAGTCCTCAATTTCTGTGTTTAATGGTTGCATTTTAGGTTTCCTAGAAATGTCATTTGAATCAAAAATTTCTTCCAAAGGGGTGAGACCTGTAGGTAAAAAATTATCCTTCAAATCAATGACTTCACATTCTGCTCCAATGGCATCCTCACATTCTTTTTCTTCAAGTTTCTGTAAATCTATTTTAGCAAACTTAGTGGGATGTAGAATTTGGTTTGTTGTCTCCACAGAAATATGTGTCTCAACTGTGTCTATTTGATCATTTTCACTTGCAGAGCTTGTATCTATCTTTGTGCCGGAAAACTCTTCTTTGAGGGTCAGGAAATTATTGATTTGAGTGTCATTGTCAAAGACTTGCCAATTTTTTATATTGTTTGGAACACCTGGTCTGTGTTTGATTTCAGCTGTGAAAAGATGAGTAGGACCAAATGGCAGCTTGCAAGTACTAGCAAACATTGCTAGGCTGTGAGCATGTAAATTTTGATTCCTTGGGATTTTGGTGAGTTGAGATTCTAAAAAGGTGTTGAGAATTTCAATTGTTGCCCCTTTGTATGATCTCAATCTAATGTCATTTGTGGCAAATTTACCTTTCATTTGCTGAATTACCAAATCAGAATCTCCTAAAACTAATATCCTATCTGCCCCTAGGCTTTTGATCACTTTGAGCCCGAGTAGAAGGGCTTCATATTCAGCGATGTTGTTAGTGCATTTGAAATTCAGTCTATATGCATGTCCTTCAGCATGGTCATTCTTCATGTTGTGAATCCAAATGTCTGCCCCTGCTCCTAGCTTATTAACAAATCCATCAAAATCTAGATACCATAGAATTTCTTGTTTAGAACTGTTATCAGGAATTGTCTCAATTTGTTTAACAAACAGATTTGGATCTTCATTTTCTTTTAGTGTTTCTTGTGTGACTGCTATATGATTGTTCTCAGAGACTTCTTGAATCTAAATTGTGGATTTTTCATCTAGGAATTCATTCTGGTTTAATGCCAAAATTTTAACATCAGTTGGGTTATGAATCTCAGTGTTGTACAAGATGAAAGAATCCATGTCGGAGTGCATGGAATAAATGGGAAAGTTTTGGGGTTTTTCATGGCTGCTGACCACATACTTCATTAAAGTTTCTCTGTATAATCTCTTTGGCTGGCCAAAGACTGAGATGGTGGCATAAGACATGTCAAGTTGCAAAGATCCCTAAAGCTTGGCACCCTAGGATCTAGATAACAGCATTCCATATTTGGGTGGAATATCAGCCACCACCACATCCATTAAAATTGTTTTGGTTGGATATTGGACTAATGATACACACAGATCTTTGATAAATCCTAGACATCTAACTTGGCTGGAATCAAATGAGAATAGGTCTTTGTATGGTCTAGTTATGTCAAGCTCTAAATTTTCCATCACAGATTTGGGCATCAAGTTATGAGAGGCCCCAGAATCAAACATTGCATTGTGAAGTATCTTATCGTGTATATTTAAGCTGACATAGAAAGGAGGAACTCCTCCATCTACAGACTTTCCATTTACTTCAGGTCCAAATATAAGTTCTGTTTGGTCATCAAGGACATTCACTGCATCTCTGTTTTCTAGAATTTGTAGCGATCTACTAATTTGTTCTCTATAAACTTCATGCATAGCCAATTCAGATAATGGGATGGCTATTTTTAACTTACTTATTTCAGTTTCCAAATTGAAAGGTTTTTCTGTTTGTATTTTTATATTTCGGGCAGCAAGATGTTCTTTTTCTGTAGTATGTTCAATGCTTTTTTATCTCCTAGGAGTGTTGTCGTGATCTGAATCCTCTTTAAAATAAATTTCAGGAGATTTATTTGCATCCTCTTGTGGAGGAGAGGAGGTGGATGGCTAACTATTTTATGGCTGTAAGTCTAATATGTCCTCCACCGTGGGTTCCTTTGGGTTGAGGTTGTTTTTTGCAGGAAGTTCAATAAGGGAAGTTTTATCCTTTGCTTTTTTGGGTTGCTTGGTATCCTTCTGCTTGCTGGGTTCATGGACATCTACCGCCCTAGTTCTCAATTTGTATTGTTTATGAACCTCATAGACAGCTGCATCATATCCCTCTTTAAAATCAAAGGATTCCCCTAATTTCATTTGAAACTGACCTAAAGTGTGGGCCTCTTGGTCTTCTTGTGTTAGGAAGATTTGTTGTTCACTATTGAGACCCATCAAGCAAATTTGGGTATCTTCTGTTGGTTCACTAGATGTTGAAGCCTCAGCATAGTTTTCTTGGAATGGTGGTCTGATGTTTTGGTCTGGACCAAGTTTTCCTACATTTGGGTTTTGATTTTTTCTAAAGTTTGGATTTCTAGCGGTGTTGCTTGGTTGGCCTTACCATGAAGATTTTCTCTCAATAGTTTCCACTCTATCTCCCAGTCTATCCATACATTTAATGATTGCATCTAGCTTTTGTTCAAATGTGGAAGGTTCTTCCTTAAAGGTTGTCCTTCTCTCAGATCTAGCTCGATTTCTTTTAGAAATCAGATTGGCTTCAACACTTACAGCTATGCTCTGCATGTCTTCTAAGCTTGGGGGAGCTCTCTCCCTGAGTTGGTAAGCCATGTCCGAGTCAAATCCATCAAGGAATTTAACCAAGGCTAGGTCTGGTCGTGGTCTAAGATTTTTTGGGATAGCATTGTATATATTGTTAAATCTGGCATAGTAATCCTGAACAGTTTCTTGTGGGCCTCTTTTCAAGCTATCATATTCTGATAGAATATGTAATGGATCCTTCTTCTTTTCCCATATGTTTAGGAAAGTTTGATAAAGGGCTTCTGGATTTGAAATAGTATTTGCAGGGAGTGCCCTAAACCAGGCCATGACATCGCCAGTTAAACTTTGGACAAAGATCTTCATCCTAACATCATCATCATCAATTTCATAATTCTCAAAATAGTCCGTCATTTTCTTTGTATGTTGTTGTGCTGTGTAAGTACCAGCACCATCAAAATAGGTGATTTTACTTTGGTAATCCTGGGGCATAGCCCCTGGATTTGCAAGTAATTGCAAGGGAGCATATCGATTTTCCATATTAACAAGTAAAAATGGGACAGCTGGAAGCACAGGGATAACATCTGAGATAAGTGTTGTGGATGGAGGAGTGGAAAAGAGGTTTTGGAGCGATGATGGTAGACTAGAAAAAGCAGCAGAGATAGGAGAAAGGACTGGTGATTTTCAAGCAGTGAGCTCAGTTTGGATAGGGTTTTGCTGAGGTGTATTAAGGTTTAACTCAGCAAAATTTTCTTGGTTTTCTTGGATTCTAAGGTGCTTAGGGATTAAATTAGGATTGTCAAAGACAACTGAAGGATTTGGATCTGGGTTTGATCTAGTATACAAAACTTTCTTCTTTGGAGTCAGCTTCTAAAAATATATTGTTGGTATTTTGTGGGAATATTTGGAGGATACAAGTTTTGACAATATCTTGAAGGAAGCTTTTGAAATATAGGAGGAGTTGGGCTTTCCTTTAGGTATGTTCGAAACAAGGAAACTAATCAAATCTTTGAGACAGTTGTTTAACGTCTAAAGCTAAACTGGAGATAGACTGAAGTAGCTTTTATTTACTCCTGTGATTGCATAGAAAAACAGTTTCAAAGGTTGCCTGGCTAACTTCAAGCTCCATCTGTAGTTTTATAATTTAGACAGCAGTAACAAACATTCATTCAGGTCCCCAGCAGAGTCACCAATGATGTTATCACTCAGGTTGTTCCCCAAAACTTGTGAGAAAAGGGAATAAGGCCGAGGTAACCACTAACCAATCTTTTAGATGCAATTTCTAGCCAAACTGCATCTAAAGAGGGATATCTCTTTATAATTTAGCTTTGTTTTGAGGTTTTTTAGGCTAGTTATGATGTACAGGGTTTTGTTTTAAGTTTTTTGGATGGTGATCTTAAACAGAGCTGGGATGCAAGTCTGAAACAGTTTATTCCATTGGGTAAATGGAGTCTATGAGGACGAACTGCTAGGTGTGTTTTCTTTGATAAAGGGAAATACTATAGAGCAAGATAATCGATCTTGGAACAATTTTAAAATCTGGAAATTGATGGAATGTAAGCCAGTGGATGAAGGGCAGTTAAGAATCCTTCATCATGTTGGCAGAGGGAAAGTGCGTGAATATTATCAAGGAGCAATAAATAATTCCTAGGCAATATTCAAAGTGAAAGAATCAGTGGAAACAAGAGCAGCTTAAGAATTCCTGTTTATGCTAATTCTGAAGAAAACATAATTAACAACAGAGATTGAACACAAAGTGTATTTAAACAAATTCTGGGCTATTCTTTTTCCCTGTTACTAAGATTATGAAACATATATGAAATTTGCAAACACAAAAACACAAAACACAGTTTAGAACAACTTATTGATCCATAGAAAGACATAAGAATTTTGTAGCAGACCCCAAAACATCAAATCCACATTCAGACGGTCCAGCAACAGTGAACTTCAACAGCCTTTGTATAAAAACTCTCAGAGTTACAACGCAGTCCAGAGAAGAAATCACCAACTCCGAATACATCTCTTTGGGAGTTATTTATACAAAAGAGAGTTATAAAATATCTTGTAGATAAGATATCAAGCAATAACTTCCTCCACCTACTCTGACAAGGGAAATAAATGTAGAAATGAATGCAGGAGTAATTGTTGTTGTGCTAGCCGCTTTAACTGATAAGATATGTTTGACTTTTTAACTCAGGAATTTGGCTCGTAGTTGTGTCTTTACTTTGCGTTCCTGCATTGCTGTCCTGACCCTTTCATCTGTGCTTGATTCCGCTTTAATGCGTTCTAGTCCCCACTTGAATCCTTCCTCTGTTGTTTTTTTCCTTTCTGATATGTGCCACGTGCTTTGACATTGTATTAAATGCAGATGATAAAGAAAAATTGGAATTACCTTGGTAAAACTTCCAGCATGCTTTGCCACCATTGGTCTGTTGGAAACTGATGTCTTTGTATTTTTATTAATGTTTCATCAGCTTTAGTATACCTGTAGAAGTTGGGTTGGACTTCAAAAAGATGATTGATTTCATGTTCGATATAGAACAAATTTTCCAACTTGTCATATAAGCTCTGTCCAGAGGCAGGCCCTGTGTCTTCTGAAGTGCTTGATGATGATGTGATCTGATTGGCAACATATGTGTTTACCCTGTGAGCATATTGTTCATGTGTTAACAGTCTTTGATTGCTGGTTAATAAACTGGGTAGACCCTTCTGTTATGTTGAGGCCCCGAAAATCGGGTCGACAACAAGGGGGATACCCACCCAGTCCGGACCTTGGTTGGCAGCTCCTTATCCGCTTGGTATAGCGGGTCCAACTGGGGATGACGGGACTAGTTTCCCGACCTTGGGTGTGTGCGTGTGTGTGTAGAGTTTGAACTATGTTGATCTAAGAGGAATTTAAAGCTAATCTAATTCAGACTCTTTAAACTAACTCTATACTATTTTAATCTAGTAAGAAACAACATATTTAATCTACACTAACCCGGGGTGTATATCTTCTATTATGCGATCTAAAAAGATTTCGAATAATAACTGGTAATAAAGATCATTCAGCTATCATAAGACTAGAAATCATTAAAGATAAACTATTTTGCATAAGAATTTAGACAAAACAGTTATGAACAGCATATCACATAATAAGTTACTCATATGTCAAGCATAAACAATATGACTCCACCGTACAAAAGTGCCAAATGATAACTCATACATTCATACAGTGACATATAAACAACTGAAACTATAAATCACTTAAAGCACATAAGCAGGAATAGTCAAGAGATAAAAGTACCATTTATGACTGGTTCCACTCATAAGCTTCAAGCAACAATGATTTATCTCTCCTTGCTCTAACATCTACTAAGAGTACAAAAGTGCAACATCAGTAGCAGACATCAGATGCAAACATTAAAAAACCTTGATCCATCCATTCATCAAAACCACCTCTGAGGGCGCAAAAGTGCATGTTCTGAGGACGAGTTTTTGACAAATCTCCGGACCTTTCTCTAAATGCCTGAGAAGGGTTTAAATACTGCTAACTAATTAACTTGATTACATAAATTTAGGATCCGGTTTTCAAATGACCGTCCCTCTGATAAAGTAAATTATTTCTAAAATTAAATCTGACTTTGAACTATTTCTGTATTTTCTCCTTAGTGTTGTAAGTGTGCAACATTCGTCTGAGAAGAGTCGGTTGGTTGCCTTTCCCTTTCGTATGTGCTATAAAAATAGAAGTAACAAGGGATGGCACCACTTTTTGGTAAACTATCAGATATTTTAGAGAATCTCTCGCTGACTGAGTGTACACTTGGTAATAACCCAAATTTCCCTCAAACTGGCTCTGCTTTTGCTATTTCGGTTTCTGTCTTTGCGAAGGACTTGATGAGTCAAAAGACTTTACTTTCTGAGCAATTCTCTGGATTGAAAACTGCCTTCGTTCTTCATTCTGGGCTTTTCTGGCGTGTAAGCTTCAGGTATCTTTGTAATCATGCTGCTTTTGTGCGCCTTTGATTCTGAGCTTCAGATGACCTATCGGTCGTTAGCATCTGCTGAGTGATAATCTGGAATCTGTAGTCCTATCGTATGTGGTTCCCGCTTCTGAAGAGGTCTCTTCTGTTTTCTCCGAGCATTGGCGCTTTCCCCTTTTCTTTAGATGTTTCCTGCAAAAATTGCTCCATGTTATCTCCTGTTTTATAGTTTGCGTAAAGGAAAAGAGTAAATGAAAATAAAGATTGATATGAAAGCTTCAGATCTTGTGTGTGTATAATCATGACATTCAAAGTGAACTGACTCTTCGAAAAACGAAAAGTAGCCATTCGTACAATCATTAATTTCCTTTTTACAAGAGCATGCTTAATTCTGATTAATGGGCAGCTTTCCTTGAATATTGTGTTGAGAAAAATTCACGCTCATCGCAGATCGCAGATCGCAGATTTGTGTTATAGTATCGTGGTATCGCAATATCGGATCATTGCAGATCGCAGATCGCAGCTTGTGGATCACAGATCGCAGATATTAGTCATTGTGTTCTACTCTACGCGATTACTGTGATATGCGACGTCGCACATCGGCCGTCGGGGATTTCTTAAACTTTTCATTTAAGAGCGCTCATGGTAAATGCGATGCGATGAATTTAGCATCGCTTCTTCGTGGTTTGTTATGCTCATAAAAGAAGTGTTTCCTTTGCTTTGCTGCGATAAAATTCTAAGGAAAAAACAAAAATGTTCATGGGGATGTTTGTTTGAATTTTTTACTAAGGGTCCCCTATTTGCTTGGTGTTATTGCTAATACCAAACAAAAGAGGGGGGTTGTTGGTGACCACAACAGGGTCATAACAATATACCTGAGCATATGGGTTTCATACTTATCTAAGAATCGCTAAGAAGCATTGATGCCTTATCACATTAGCTACATTATCATCTATTAGGTCATATATTTATTGGTCATTCATTTACAAATCAAAACATGATGACATCCATACATCATGAGTGTCATAAAACATACTCATAACCAACATATAAATAATAGAAATAATGAGGACAAATCAATTATAAATGCCACATATGAACTAATACATTTGCTCATAAAATACCAAGGAAAGGAAATCTTATTAATGAATGTAAAAGCCAACCAGGTATGGGACTTCCATGAACCAATCAACCATATATTGGATGAACCAAGTCTTTATTTCAGCCAATCACCCCCATGCCATATTCTAAACATGAAGGGACTCATAACCAAAACTCAACCAAGGATTCCCAAGTCTACACCAACTCCCTCTCATTAATAGAACTAGGCTTTATGACAATCCACATCAGATCACTAGGCCAAAATAAGCATGGATGCCACCGGATTTCTCCACCTTCACCGTGAGGAATTTTCTTGTCTCCTAGTTTATAGGCTTTACCACAATCCACAGTCCAATTCAGGGATTTCTAGGCCATTACTAAGACACCGGTCTTTGGGCTTTACCGCAATCCACACTGATCACTAGGCCCTAACCGATACAACACTCGCTAGGCTTTACCATATATCCCATCCCAGGATTCCTAGGCCTGATTGAGAGAGCCCACCTCTAGGCTTTACTGTATATCCTTCCATTCACTGGTCTAGGGTTCCTAGGCCCACTGAGGCAATACAAAATCTAAATTTACTGTAACCCACAATCCGTTTAGGGGTTACTAGGCCATGTGTTCTTTCTTTTAGAGATCCACCTCACTCAGTTTTAAATCCATCTTGCAATCCAAATCAACTTTCTCGATTGCTCGATTCCAGAGCATGAGAATATTTCTTTGCAATATACATTGAGGTCCTAGTTGGAATTTTCCATCTCGCTCCACCTGCAATACAAACTGGTCAATCACATGATCAAAATATTTAAAATATTTGTTAAGCAATGACGCATGGAAAACATCATGGACTTTCATTGTCGAAGGTTGTGAATCGATAGGCTATTGACCCAATCCTTTCAAGAATCTTGAAAGGTCCACAAAACTGAGGTGCTAGAATGGCATATGATCCAATCCACAAAGAGCTCTTCTTTGACTTGATGCACAAGTACACATATTCCCCAACGTAAAAATACTTAAACAACCTGTTCCAATATGCATAACGTTTCTACCTGTCTTGCGTTGCGTTTAGATTCTTCTTGATTAACTACATTTCCTGTTCCATTTCTGCCAACATATCCGATCTAATAAACACCCTGTTAACTTAATCACTCCAATTGATGGGAGTATTACAACTCTTCCCATACAATTGCTTGATTGGATTCATCCTCAAATATTCCTAATACCAATTGTTGTAAGCAAACTCAACTAGTGGAAGATACTCTTCCCACATCCATTTCTGATGCATCATATAGATCCTCAATATGTCCTCCAATATCCTATTGACCCTCTATGTCTGTCCATCTGTCTACAGAAGATAAGCTGTACTGAAGGCCAACTCTGTCCCTAAACCTGCAAAAAAATCATTCCAAAACTTGGAAGTGAACTTAGCATTAATGTTTGACAGAATCTTCTTCAAAACACCATGCAATCTAACCACATATCTGATGAAGACTTGTGCTACATCACTAGCTGAATAAATAGACTTCACTAGAATGAAGTGTGCTACCTTTGTCAACCTGTCCACCACAACCATGATGGAATCATGTTGATCTCCTCATAAAAACTATGATGAAATCCATGGAAATGACCTCCCATTTCCACTCTAGAATCACAATCGACTGTAGTAGTCCACCTGGATGCTTACATTCTTCCTTTACCTGCTAACAGTCCAAGCATCTAGCCACAAAATCTACCACGTCCTTCTTCAGATTCAGCCAATATTAAAACTTCTTCACTGTTGTTAATGTCTTTTGATATCTCAGGTGACCTGAATATGACTTAGAATGAAATTCCCTTAAGATGAGATTTTTTAGCTCACTATTGTTTGACACATATATCCTGTCCATAAATCTGACCAAGCCATCTGTTGTAAGATGATAATTCATATCCTGAGAACCTTTACCCGAAATTGTACTTGTACATTTACTTCTACCTACACCTATACCTGTACTCTACTGTAACTTGTACATAAGCTCCGTTTACCTATCATCCTACTAACCTGCCTGTAAGATTTGATCCTGTAACTCCGTCCCATAAGAAATCATAGTTTCTATATGATTCACCTATATCCGCCTGCTAAGAGCATACACAATCCTATTCTCCTTACCCTTGATGTACTTCATCTAAAATTTGAACTCACTGATCATGGCCAACCATCTAGCTTGTATGGCATTCAAGCCTGACTGATCAAACAAGTATCTCAACCCATTGTGATCACTCATCAGTACAAACTGCTTGCCAAGAAGATAGTGCCGCCACATATTCAATGCATGGATGATCACTGCCAGCTCAAGATGATGTGTTGGATAATTTTCTCCTTCTCATTAAGTTTCCGTGACTCATAACACACTACCTGTCCTTCCTGTAGAAAATTCGTGAATAATATGACACTTATTCACAAAGATTATCCCAATTATACACTATTGTGGAATACATGCATAATACATAACTTACTCTACGTTGATCATCAATTTAGCAGCATTAAAAACAATGAAACATCAATTGCACTCGCACATTAACACAGTATGTAACCCGGGGAAAGCATATAGATGAAAACCCCACACTATCTGTATATTATGATGATTGAGAACATGTAACAATACATAGTACAATACTCCTCACAAGTACTTAATACTATCTCCACTTGTTACACACAAACTAGCTCAGATCTAAATCAATCATTGGCTCAAATCTCCTCCGCTGCTTGCTTGCCTCCACTGCGCAATCCTGCATGAGAATATTGATGAATGAATGATCCAAATTCATATTTCTCTTGGATATACCATGCAATCCTCATTGACAACTGAATCCCACTGATTGTGCAAATCACATGCATAACTATAGTCACAACTGACAGCTGTCTTGCCCTTTCACTCACCTCTAACACTTGTCTCCATTGAACTATCCATGCACTGAGTTAACTGATGTATTCTTCAGTTGCTTTACGAGTTAATAATTAGTGAATTAATTAATAACTAATTCACACCACTCATTACTTAGTCTATTGATCAGTTAGACTAAATACAACTAGTTCAACTAAGTCAAATTGAACACAACTCCATCAATTGCTCATCCAACTCCACAAGAACTCAATCACTGAAGTTCTAACTGAAGTCCTTCATGCAATAGCTCAAGTAACCCATAAGAACCACGTATTTCCTTATGGCAGCTGCATGTGCCACATCCGTAGCTCGAACTAAAGTGCTCCAAGAGGATAAGATAATGTTTATAGTCCAAATATTATTAAGAGCTAATAATATTCGATTGTTCTATTTTTAGCCTGTAGTCTAAAAATAGACTCTGCCCATATGTCTAAAAATAGAGGTCCATATATTTTTACCAACATGACCAATCATTCACAAATAGCATCCTGCAACTCATAGACCATGATCCATATGTCTAAAAATAGACATAGTCTAAAAATAGACTTTGCGCCAAAAATAGCCCGTGGGTTCACTTAGTGAAGGTGACTTCTTTTCACTAAGCTCCATCATCTTGTTGCATTCTCAACACTTCCTACATAAGGACTCCAACAAGTCCTCTCTTGCAAGCATCTGTACGTACCAAAAATTCTTTGCCCGAACCTACAATCTTTAACACTAGAGAATTTGTCCACAATTTCTTTAACTACTCAAAACTTGCTGTACATTCCTTTTTCCATTCAAATTTCTTACCTTTCCTTTGCAATGATGTAATAGGATATGCAATATGAGAGAAGTTTTTGATGAACCTCCTATAGTAACCTGCTAGCCCCATAAATGATCTTACCTCTTCCAGATTTCTTGGAGTTGCCCACTCCATGATAGCCCTTATCTTCTTTGGATCCATTGCTATACCTTCCTTGGAGATCACATGCCCTAAGTAATGTACCTCTGTCTGAAATAAAATACATTTACTAAGCTTAGTATACAACTATCAGTCTCTTAGAAATCTCAACACTGCTACTAAATTCTTGACATGTTCTTCCTCATTCTTTGAATATATCAAGATGTCATTAATGAATACAATAAAAAACTTGTCTAGATAAGGAGACAAAACACTATTCATTAAGAACATAAAGTAGCTGGAGCATTAGTCAAACCAAATGGCACTACAACAAACTCATAACTTTCATACTTGGTCTGGAAAGTTTTCGTGTATATGTCCTCTTCCTTAATGTGTACCTGATGATATCCTGCTCTCAGATCAACCTTTGAGAACACTGCTACTCCCTTCAACTGACCAAACATGTCATTGATCCTTGGCAACAGATACCTGTTCTTGATGGTCACCTTGTTCAACTGCCTGTAATCAATGCATAACCTAAGAGTACTGTCCTTATTCTTCACAAACAATATCGGTGCACCCCAAGGTGATGCACTTGGCCTAATGTATCCCTTGTCAACCATCTCCTTCAACTGCAACTTCAACTCCACTAACTCTGGAGTGCTCATCCTATATGATGCCTTTGATGATGGTGCTGCCCTTGGTACCAACTTAATAGAAAAGTATACTTCCCTGTGAGGCGGGAACTGTGAAATCTCTATTGGAAACACATCCTGAAACTATTGCAAGATTAGGTACCTTCTCAAGACCTCTACACCCTCAAGATCCTTACCTTTGTCACTAAAAATATGAACTGAAAATAAAACACACCCTTTTCGACGACTGCACTTTTCCTGCATAGCTATAACCATTCTAACCAATGTTTCCTTTTTCTTACCCTATAATATTCTCTATTGTCCGTTATCATCCAAGAACTTAATGGATTTTTCATAACAATCCACGTTGGTCCTATGAATATATAGCCAATCCATACCCAATAACATACTATATGACCCCAACGACAATACATTCAATTGTGCTGATGTAGGCATACCATTCAACTCGAATGCACAAGCTCTTACCCAGTGATATATTCTCTTCTTTGTAATTGTAGCCAACTGCACTAACCAAGATTCTGCATGCACTTCTTTATTCAAACCATACTTATCCACCAAGTCAGGACTAACATAGCTATAATTATATCTAGGGTCAATCAAAATGGAAACAAATTGATCACAAAACTTACTATCCATCTCGATAAAATTTGCCTAGTGCCCTGCCTGCTTGTTATCCAAAACTGTATAGATATGAGTAATGCTTTGCCCAACATCCCCAATTGTCTACGCCTCTTGTGAACCATAGATCTGAGGCCTACCACCTTGATTATTTAGACAATATCTTTTAATATGTTCCTTACCACATGTCCAACACTCCCACCTTCCTATACCATCACCTCTATTCTGCTGCTGTGACCCATGTCCCTGTCTAGCTGTGTTGAACTTATTGTATGGTGCAACAATTTTATTTCTCTTTTTCATTCTAAGGTCTTGTTCTTTTCGGCTACCATTTACCTTTACCTTTATCTTTCCATTTACATCCTTGCTGAGATTCATTCTTAACTTTGATTGCTCATAGAAATGCTTCAATTTCCCAATAACTTCCTCAAGTGACCAAGGCTCATCACACTCAATCCGATCTCTAAAAGCTAATGGAAATCCACTAACAAATATATGAACTTTAGCCTTCTCATCCTTAAGATATGATACATACCTCAATAGCTCTAGGGACTTAGTTGTATACTCCTCATCTATCATCGATCCCATCTTTAGCTCATAAAATTATTTGGCCTTACTATCGTGATACCTTTCTAACAAGTACTTCTTCCTGAAAAGTCCTTTGAATTCATGCCAACTCAACTCCTCTGTCAAGGTGTCTCTAACCTACTTTACATCTTCCCACCAGATATCTGTTTTCCCTTTGAGGCTGAAGATAACTTTTCTAGCCTTCATATTCTCTGTGTACTCATGTAGCTCAAATAACTTCTTCATCCCAAGTAACCAAGCCTCCGCATCCTCTGGATTCTTCAAATATCCATCAAAAGTGGGTGGCTTATCTTTCTTAAACTTACCCAACAAATATCCCCTATCACTCCTCTTGTAAGGATGATAACGATGATGATCATAGTGTCTATCAGAACCATAACTAGAATAGTACCTGTGTCCATCACCTCTTTGATCCAGAGGGTCCAAGAACCTGCCATCTCTAACATTATCATCCTTATCCAACCTATGTACACCATGATATCTAATGCCATATGCCCCATTAGTTACGTCCTTATGTCTATGGATGATCTAAAGTGGTCCCTGTCTTTGCAATTTTGAAAAACTCTGAAGGATTACCGCATTGCCTTTTGCTTGTTTCTCTTGTGCCTGCGTGATTATGTGATTATCTACCTTGAAACTTCTTAATTCTTCCTTCAAGCTTCTCTATGTGTCTCATAAGTCAAAAGAGTGCCCAACACCACACCGTTCATCTGATCCATAGGGAAAGTCCCGTGAACTGTAGTCTACCATTTTTCTAGTCATCTTTATCTCTTTCCTGCCAAACGTACCATGTCAGGTAAACTAAAATATAAATAGAATCAACATACTGCAGTGTAGCTTGGGGAGGATATCTCATCTGCAAGGTCAACCAGATTAGCACAACACATGTATAAAAATAATCATAACAACATATATATATATATTAATAATCTATTAATATATATATATATATATCATCCTAACCTTAGTCCAATCATCAATGCATGACCCTATCAACCACACATCATGACCTCATGCATGAAAACTACAACCAAGTCAATGTATTCACAATTAACATACGTACAACATGCATGCACACACAATACATACAAACACCAACTTGCATAACCGGTGCATAACTGAGCTATACTCATGATAAGAACATCCAATAACACACCATCAACTTCCACATGGTGACACAAATGCAACCATGATCAACACCTAGAATACACAACAAGTACACAAACTACAAGCATATGAAACACATATACAACCAACATGAATGCATGACCAACACACCACCATCCAGTCCAAGGGGTGAACAATGCTTTGATACCACTCTCTAACACACTCTTCCCAAATTTACCCAAGTTAATTGGTCCACTGGGGTAAACATGTTACAAGAGACTACTACAATCTGATTCAACTCCCCATGTATAGTTAAGGAAGTGGAACCAACACAACACGACCAAATTGACCTTCTGCACATGTCACAAAACCTACAAGAGCCAACCAACCCTTCCAGGTGATCAACCCTTGAGACAACTTGACACTTCACTGCCCTAGAGCCTCAGTCACTCCCATGACATGGGTGTGCGTACGACTGGGGCCCTCCAGTCGCTCTCACAACATGCGCATGCAAGTGACTTGGGTCTTTTTTAGCTAGTTCTGAGCTTGCGAGCCCTAGATTCTGTGCCACCTTTTCAGGGCCAAGACTCACCGCCACTACCTAGAACTCCATGAAACCTTCAGGAATGAAAAGTAACATTGAGACATTGATACAAATGCAAACACTTGAATGGACCCCTACTAGACATGACAAACATTTTGTCAAACATGTCACGAATATGCAATTTATAGGTCAGAACAACATATCTGAGCATAGGGGTTTCATACTTATCTGAGAATTGCTAAGAAGCATTGATGCCTTATCACATTATCTGCATTATTCTCAATTAGGTCGTATATTCACTGTTCATTCATTTACAAATCAAAACATGATGAAATCCATACATCATGACTGTCATAAAACATACTCATAACCAACATACAAACAACAAAAATAATAAGGATACATCAACCATAAATGCCACATATGAACCAATACATTTTTCTCATAAAATACCAAGGAAAGGAACTCTTATTAATGAATGAAATATCCAATCGGGTATGGGACTTCCATGAACCACCCGACCGTAGTGTGGATGAACCAAGTCTTTATTTCAATCAATCACCCCCATGCCATATTCCAAGCATGAATGTGGGACTCATAACCAAAACTCAACCAGGGCTTACTAAGGCTACACCACCTCGCCTTCATCAATAGAACCAGGCTTTACTGCAATCCACACCAGATCACTAGGCCAAAACAAGCATGGATGCCACCAGATTTCTCCACCTACACTGTGAGGAATTTTCCTTTCTCCTAGTATCTAGGCTTTATTACAATCCACAGTCTGATTCAGGGATCACTAGGCCATAACCAAGACACCAGTATATGGGCTTTACCGCAATCCACACTAAATCACTAGGCCCTAACCGAGACTCAACTCTCTAGGCTTTACTGTATATCCCATCTCGGGATTCCTAGGCCTGATGGGGAGCACCCACCTCTAGGATTTACTGTATATCCTCCCATTCACGAGTCGAGGATTCCTATACCCACTGAGGCAACAAAAAATTTGGCTTTACCATAACCCACGTAGAGGTCAGATTAGAGGGGAAATTGGGTTATTAGGAAGAACTAGAAAAGGATTCTGTGAAATCTAAAAAAGAGAAACACATTTCAATCGTCACAACCATTCATAATCTCTCTACAAGATGGAATAAAAGGTGGATATCAAGCCACACCAAGGTGAAATAGATGCATTTGAAATTAAATCATTAGTTGCAATAGAGGTTTGTCTTATCAGTTTCCACAAAGTAGAGGAACATAAAATTTCATTTTCTCATTTGAAAGTAAAGGGCCATGCCCTAGCCTAGTGGAAAATCTACATAGAAACCCTTAGGCTAGAGGGGGATCCTCCAGTAACTACGTGGGATGGTTTTAAAACTTTCATAAAGTCCCAATTCTACCTTATCAGGTATGTAAAGCACTGGTGTATTTGATGTCACTACTTCAAGTAGAGACAGGGGTATAGTGTTCAAGAGTACACTATAGAATTCAGAAAGATGACAATAATGTTGGGTATCTCTCCCATTAACCCATTGTTGAGAATGCAACAAGATGATGGAGCTTAGTGGAAAGGAGTCGCCTTCACTAAGTGGGCCCGTAGGCAAATTATGGCGCAAAGTCTATTTTTAGACTCTGTCTATTTTTAGACATATGGATCATGTCTATGAGTTGCAGGATGCTGTTTATGGATGATTGGTCAAGTTGGCAAAAATAGATGGAATTCTATTTTTAGAAAACATCGGTGACATTGTCATCTCTAAATATAGAGCAGTCAAATATTATTAGCTCATAATAATATTTAGACTATAAACTTTATCTTATTCTCTTGGAGCACCTCAGTTGGAGCTACAGATGTGGCACATGTCTGACAGAAGGAATCACGTGGTTACCTATGGGTTGACTGAGCTATTGCATGCAGGACTTCAGTTAGAACTCAACTGGTTGAGTTTAGTGGAGCTAGAGGTGGAGTTGATGGAGTTGTGTTCAGTTTGACTTGGTTGAACTGGTTGTATTTAGTCTAACTGGAAAATAGACTAAGTGATGATTTGTGTGAATTTGTTATTAATTAATTCACTAATTATTAACTCATAATGCAACTGAAGAATACATCAGTTAACTCACTGCATGTATAGTTCAGTGGAGAAAGGTGTTAGAGATTGAGATTGCTATCAGTTGTGACTATAGTTGTGCATGAGATCTTGCACAATCAGTGGGATTGAGTTATGCCAATGAGAATTGTGGCCAAGAACAAATGATTATAGCCTGTGCTCACGTGATTTCCAGTGTGAGTGATTTTCCAAGGTAAAAAGAACTTGGAATGAGTTTGGTTATCATTATTGTTCTTGCAGGATTGTGTAGTGGAGGTAGGCAAGCAGCGGAGGAGATTTGGAGATCAGATCTGAGCTGTATTGTGTGTAACAGGTGGAGATAGTACTGAGTACTTGTGAGAAGTATTTTACTATGTTTGTTACATGTTCTCAATCATATAATATACAAATAGTTTGGGGTTTTTAGCGAGATTCTTTCCCCGGGATACATACTGTGTTGATACATGTGTTTGATGCTTCTATGTGCACATGTGTATGTTTCTGAATACTGCTAAATTGATGATCAACGTAGATGAGATTATGTATTATGCATGTATTCCTCAATAGTGTATAATCAGGATAATCGCGGTTGAATAAGTGTCATATTATTCATAAATTTCCACATGGTATCAGAGCTAGCTGATTTGTAGAATAAATTTCTACATGGTATCAGAGCGGTCGATCATCAGATCTACTATTCAGGGAGTGTTTACATCTTATTTCTTCAGGTAGAGTCTGTAATTGGGCCAGGTAGCCTCTGTATTCATCCTTCCTTTGGAAGGTGAGATATCTGGTGAATGCCCATACAATCGATCTCTGTACGAGAAGTATTTTGTTCTCACGAATTTTAGATCGGAAGCAGTTGAGTTTTGAGCTGGTGGAATTCAAATTTGTAGCAGTGTTTTCTTGGTGTCAAAGTTGAAATGTCTTTCAAAGGATTGCGATTGGAGTATGCCCTTGAGGGCAGCTCGAACTATATTGCATGGAAGGACAGGATGGAGGTGGTGTTAGATGATAATGGGTTGAAGGAGTTTATAGATGCGAATGTCCCAAAACCTACTGATGCTGCTCAAGTCAGGGATTGGCAAAAGAAGACAACAAAGTGTCGAAGGATTCTGTTGGAGGGTGTGAGGGATCACATTGTGTCCAACCTCCATGGAAAGGCTTCTCCATTCTTGATGTGGAAAGCGTTGACAGATCTATACCAAAGCAAGAGCGACCAAAGGAAGTTGGCGCTCAAGGATAAACTCAGAAACGTCAAATGCGAGAAGGATGACAGTATGCCCAAGTATCTCACGAAGTTCACCCAATGCAGGGATGAGCTGGGAAGTGTGGGGGTGACTGTCAATGATGAAGACTTGGCGAGCTTGGCTCTACTTGGTCTTTCGAAGAGTTGGCATTCCTATCGGGACTCTGTCAATGGTTGGGAGAAATTGCCAGGATGGGAGCGACTTTGGTCGGATCTTGTGCAAGAGGAGATTAGGCGAAATACCAGGGACAGATCTTCATCAAAGGCAACTGATGAAGAAAATTGCACTTTGGCTGCCAAAGCAAAGAAGGGGAAGAACAAGAAAGTTTCTCATTTCGGTGAAAAAGACAAGAAGTAGGACATGTCCAAGGTGAAGTGTTTTCATTGTCACCAGCATGGACACTATGCCACAAATTGTCCGCAGAAGAAGAAGAACAAGCAAGCTGCTGGATCTGCAGCAGGAGAGGCTCTACCCTCGCAGTTTGAGCTTGATTTTTCATTGATCGCATGCTTGGTTTCAAGTGTGATGGGATCAAAATGGTTCTTGGAAAGTGGTGCGTCTTTTCACATGACAGGAGATCGAGATTTGTTTTCAGATCTAGATGAGAAAGATCTTGGAGTGCACATCGAGATGGGCGATGATGGTAGATACAATGCGACCAGTATCGGTACCATTTCCTTTGAGAGGGAGTCTGGTAAACCCTTGTATTGAAGGAAGTCATGCATGTTCCAGGATTGAAGAAGAATCTTATCTCTGTGGCGATGTTAGAAGACAAGGGATATGATGTTGTTTTCAGCGAGGGAAAGGCTTTCCTGCGTAGCAAGACAACTGGGGAAACCCATAAGATAGGGGTTCGAGTGAGGAACCTTTATTAGTTGCATGTAGATGGATGCGCAACAATGGCATGCAAGGCAGAAGGATTGGTGAGCCGGGATGATGGTGAGATGTGGCACTGGAGATTGGGCCACCTTGACCATGGCGCCTTGAAGATACTGCAGCATATTTCTACTGGGCTTCCTAAAGGCACTCTTGCGGAGTCAGATCAATGCAAGGGGTGTATTTTGGGAAAGTTTATGAAAGCCACCTTTCACGAGAAGGATAGTCGCTCCATGAGATCCTTGAGAGAATTCACACAGACGTGTGTGGACCTTTCTCAGTTGCTTCGACAACAAAGCACAAGTACTACGTGATCTTTGTTGATGATTTCTCCCGAAAGTGCTGGATCTTCTTCTTTCAGAAGAAGAGCGTGACATACTCAAAGTTCTATGAGTTCAAAGCACTGG
This sequence comes from Pinus taeda, assembly GCA_000404065.3. Taxonomy (NCBI): domain Eukaryota; kingdom Viridiplantae; phylum Streptophyta; class Pinopsida; order Pinales; family Pinaceae; genus Pinus; species Pinus taeda. The sequence continues at coordinate 33,400 of APFE031025590.1, read as the reverse complement.
TCGATAAGGAGTCGAGGAAGAAGGTGAAGGCTCTCAAGAGCGATAATGGTGGTGAATACATCTCTGGCGAGTTCAAGGAATTCTGCAGTGCAGAAGGGATTCAAAGAGAGCTCATAGCTCCCTATAACCCACAGCAGAACGAGGTTGCTGAGTGGACGAACAGAATGATCGTGGGTGTTGCACGGGCGATGTTGCATGATCAGGGCCTACCCATTCACTTGTGGGAAGAAGCATGCAATACAACAGTTTATGTGCAGAACCGTTGTCCTCACAGGATACTTCGCATGAGTACACCCGAGGAGGCTTATTCTGGTAAGAGGCCTGATATTTCTCATTTGAGGATTTTTGGTGCTAACGTTTACATGCATGTGACAAAGGATGCCAGGAAGAAGTTGGAGCTGACCGCAGAGGTTGGGATATTTGTGGGGTACACTGATATGCCCCACAACTATCGTGTGTATTTGCCAAATAGTGGCAAAACTCTTGTGCGACGGGATATAAAATTTCAGGAGGAGAAAGCCATGAAGTGTTCGGTTGAGAGGGAGCCACACTTGCATGCAGATGAGGAGCTATTAGTTCCTAAGGATGAGCTTCAGGACATGGATCAGCCACAGGACGAAGTTCATGGACTGGTAGAGACCACTCATGCAATGCCAACCATCAGAGGGCGAAAGCGCCTGACAGAAGCTGAGAGACTGGCTCAAGATGCAGAGAAAGTTGTAGGACCACCTACAACCCAATGTAGGCAGAGACAATCACCTGATCGGTACACTGGATACATGGCTCTTATGAGCAAATGTGTCATGACTGAGCCATCGTCTTTCGAGGAAGCTGTGGAGGATCTCGCATGGGTAGATGCCATGGTGGAAGAGTATGATTCAATTGTCAGAAACACTGCATGGGAGATTGTCCCAAGACCGGAAGGGAAATCAGTGGTGGGTTCGAGATGGATTTACAAAGTTAAGCAGGCAACTGACGGGAGTGTGGAGAAGTACAAGGCAAGATTTGTTGCCCGAGGCTTTTCATAGATAGAGGGGATCGATTATGAGGAGACCTTTGCACTTATCGCAAGGTATTCTTCCATACGGATGATTCTTGCTCTCTCAGCGCAGATGGGATGACACATTCATTAGATGGATGTGAAGACTGCGTTCCTCAATGGAGTCATTGAGGAGGAGGTGTACATTGAGCAGCCCAAAGGTTTTGAGATCTTCAACAGTGAGTCGCATGTGTGCAAGCTCAAGAGAGCGCTGTATGGGTTGAAACAAGCACCACGTGCTTGGTACACACAGATAGACAGCTATTTCACCGGACTTGGATTCTCCAAGAGTGAGGCGGATCCTAACCTATACCAGATTATGGTGGAGGATAAGTTGCTTATCATTGTACTGTATGTAGATGATTTGATTCTAACGGGTGATGAGATGTTAATACTTTCATGCAAGGATGATCTTGCTAAGGAGTTTGAGATGAAGGACTTGGGCCTCCTTCATTATTTCCTGGGATTGGAAATCTGGTAGCACAATGATGGACTATTTGTTTCTCAGGGCAAGTATGCTCGGGAGATACTATAGAAGTTCAACATGCATGGCTACAAGCCTGTTGATACTCCTCTTCCTGGAGGTTGGAGGAAGGAGGATGCCACTTTGGCAGAAGAAGTGGATGCCACTGTTTATCGACAATTGGTGGGGTCGCTTATGTATCTGGTCAATACACGACCCGATATATGCTATGCTGTTAACCAGCTTTCACAAGCTATGGTTAAGCCAACCAAGCTTTTCTGGAAGGCGGGAAAGCATGTATTGCATTATTTGAGAGGTACATCGGGATATGGATTGTGGTACAGACATGAGGATGAGGTGAAGCTATGTGGCTTCATGGATGCTGATTGGGCAGGAAGCCCAATGGACAGAAAGAGCACATTAGGAGGGGTCTTCAGTATCAGGTCGACAACTGTTTCTTGGTACAACAGGAAGCAGAGATCCGTGGCACTTAGTTTAGCAGAGGCCGAGTATATGGCAGCAAGTTTGGCTGCATGCGAGGCTATATGGATGAGGAAGATTCTGGTCGGTTTGTTCGGTTCTCATTTAGAGCCTACTGTGATAACCAGAGTTGCATTAAACTCTCAGCAAATCCTGTATTTCATGATAGATCTAAGCATATTGACATCGGGTACCATCATATCAGAGATTGTGTGCAGCGGAGAATCATGTTACTTTCATACATTCCAACGGAGGATCAGGATGTTGATATCTTGACGAAGGCGCTCACCAGGAGCAAATTCGAATACCCCGAGGTAGGATAGGGGTTGCTGATAATCCATATCTTGTTGAGAGGGAGTGTTGAGAATGCAACAAGATGATGGAGCTTAGTGGAAAGGAGTCGCCTTCACTAAGTGGTCCCGTAGGCAAATTATGGCGCAAAGTCTATTTTTAGACATATGGATCATGTCTATGGTTGCAGGATGTTGTTTATGGATGATTGGTCAAATTGGAAAAAATATATGGACTTCTATTTTTAGACAAGAACGGTGACACTGTCAAGTCTAAATATAGATCAGTCAAATATTATTAGCTCATAATAATATTTAGACTATAAACTTTATCTTATTCTCTTGGAGCACCTCAATTGGAGCTACAGATGTGGCACATGCAACTGACAGAAGGAATCACGTGGTTACCTATGGGTTGACTGAGTTATTGCATGCAGGACTTCAGTTAGAACTCAACTGGTTGAGTTTAGTGGAGCTGGAGGTGGAGTTGATGGAGTTGTGTTCAATTTGACTTGGTTGAACTGGTTGTATTTAGTCTAACTGGAAAATAGACTAAGTGATGAGTTGTGTGAATTATTTATTAATTAATTCACTAATTATTAACTCATAATGCAACTAAAGAATACATCAGTTAACTCAGTGCATGTACAGTTCAGTGGAGACAGGTGTTAGAGATTGAGATTGCTATCAGTTGTGACTATAGTTGTGCATGAGATCTTGCACAATCAGTGTGATTGAGTTATGCCAATGAGAATTGTGGCCAAGAACAAATGATTATAGCCTGTGCTCACGTGATTTCTAGTGTGAGTGATTTTCCAAGGTAAAAAGAACTTGGAATGAGTTTGGTTATCATTATTGTTCTTACAGGATTGTGCAGTGGAGGCAGGCAAGCAGCGGAGGAGATTTGGAGATCAAATCTGAGCTATATTGTGTGTAATAGGTGGAGATAGTACTAAGTACTTGTGAGGAGTATTGTACTATGTTTGTTACATTTTTCTAAAACGTATAATATATAGATATTTTGGGGTTTTTAGCGAGATGCTTTCCCCGAGATACATACTGTGTTGATATATGTGTTTGATGCTTCTATGTGCACATGTGTATGTTTCTGAATACTGCTAAATTGATGATCAACGTAGATGAGATTATGTATTATGCATGTATTCTGCAATAGTGTATAATCAGGATAATCTCGATTGAATAAGTGTCATATTATTCATAAATTTCTACAGGAGGCATGTACGAGAGTTGGATAAGGTGATCAATCAAGTGGGAGAAGTTTTGAGTTAAGGGTTTTTTGCATTATTTTATGCTCTACCCCAATCGCACCCATGCAAGCTTGTGCATGCAGTTGAAGGGATCCAACCGCATGGAGACAATCTTGGTCATGTAGTTGTATCCATGATCAGGAAGTGTTGTGCATATTGGCTTATAAGGGCTTGAACCAGGTTCGAAAGTGCTTTAGCCAAACAAATCCCACACTACTGGCCCTTTCGACAACAATCCGCGGAGTGTGGACTGAAATCTCACCCGAGGTAGTATGGGAGGGTGCTGGAACTAGGTTTTCGCACCCATGGGATATCTTTATGGGTTCTAGAGGGGTCATGAAATGATCTGCGCACTCACGTTACACTGCACAATTGTCTGGCCTTTGCGTAGCTTTTGCGACGAGGCATTTCCTAGATTCCTTATTATTATTATGGTTATTATAGATATAATTTAATTCTTAGAGTCTTAATCAACATTCAATAGTTATAACCAACACATGAAACCATAAATCTTAAATATATGCATAAAACCATAACATAAGAATATTCATATAGATCTATGACCAGATGCACAATAATTTAGAAACACTTATCTTTATTAATCTTTTATTTTAGTGCAACCCAATTCTGCCCTGTGCACTTAGCTGCAAGGGTTTGCACACACAATTGTGGACTCTACTAGGCCTCTGCACACACAGCTGCAGAGCCTACATTAACTACTATCAACCCTGACTCGGACTTACAGACTTAGATCGAATATTGCCTTCATAAAACCATAATACATGTGATCTTCCCTAAAAAGTTGACTCCTAGTCCTAAAGCCCTGCTCTATTTATACATTCCCATGGTCCGTAGACCATAGGCAGGCTGACTCAATTTCTATTATCTTACATTATTTTCGGGTGGACAACCCTTTGACTTGACTCATTACGATTCACGCTCTACACACTTCACAGAACCCTTACCATACTATCACCCCAAATTGTGGGTATTAAGCCCTGAAATCTTTACACGAGGGATCTGCTGCCCAATAGGCCCCCAACATAATCATTGTGACTCGTCCCGAGTCACTCGGCTAGTGCAATGATATTTGCTTAGAGTCCATCTAGCAACGTCCATGCTGTGCTGACATATGCCACACATTCTTCCGCTGTCCATTGTATCAATTGCACGCGACTTTCTAATGCATTTTCGAAGGCACTTTCTTGCCTTAGTGCATATTTGTCCTACGGCTAAGTCAGCTTCCCCTCGATAGTAGTGGTGATCATGAATGCTTCCCCAAGCCAAGGCTGGATGCGTGCTTTAAGCTCGGCTTCTTTCTGGTGCATGACGTCCACCTGTTCCTTTAGAGATTGGGCCTCCCTCATCTTGGCTAACGGCTGAGTGAGGGAGATCATTTGTGTAGTCCTTGGGACATTATCATAATCTCACTGTAACTCTCGTGCTTCTGTCTCTACCCGCTATAGCGTTGGGTCATCTTGCAGTGATGTGAGCGTAAGAAGGGACTGATCCAACAATCCTGTGCAATCCTGTATAGCGGGCTCTATTACTTCCAACCTAGCTTGAATGGCATGGTAGCGTTGCCCTCTGACTTCTGGTGGTGTAGGGGGCTGCGCTTTCAACCTTAGCTCTACAATTTGCAAGCTCAACTCTAGCTGGGCTTTCGCGGCCTCCTCTTGGGCCCTACGGAATCCTGCTGCCATGTGGTGAATCTTTTCAACTGCTGGGAGTTCTGCTAACACAACTAATTCTGGTACACTGCTATAGACCTCTGCCATGGCCTATTCCAATCCTTGGTTGTGTGCAACCAAGTCATCGCACTGTAGACTGATCAGCTCTAGATTTCCCTTTTGCTCCATTAACACCTAGAGGGCACGACCTTCCTGGGCATGGAGCTCAGTGGTTACCCCATCTTGTAACTAGTATAGGGTCTCTCTAGGAAGGGTGGCCAAATTCAACCCCCAAACCCTCATGTCACCTTTGGCCTTTGCTAACATGGTGCCTACTAGTAACACTAAAGTATTCATTGTGTGGGCACGCACCATCTTCTCAGCTGCGAATGTACCTTCCGCAATGTGTGGCATCATCCCTTTTGGGGGTCACACCTATAATGCATGCAAATACACTCTAAGCACCCCCAACATAGTTTTCTACTCCATCATCAACTCCTCTAGAGCACCCTTAGTGACATTGTGTATTGGTTCGCTTCTGGTAAGAAAATCTCCTTCCTAGGTCTTTGTTGTCTTTGTCTTTTTGCATGCAGGTGGTTGTTCCTGGATGTGCAACCTCTTAAGTTGGGTCAATGTTTTGATCAACTTCGTGCGTTCCTGTGTCTCCACTTCCCCCTGTATGTCCATCTTTGCAGACATTTCCTGATCCCCCATGATATCTTCGGCGGGTGCAGTGGTGGTTTCTATTGCCACCTTGGTCGCCTCCTACTGCGTGGCCACTTTCTGTTCTTGGCGCATTCTTTCCACCAACTTTGTGATGCATAACTTGATTTCCTTCTTTCGCTGTTGTGCTACAATATTTTCTAGTTCAGCCAAGTTCGGGGTGTACCACTCCAGAGGCCATGCCGCAATTGCCTCGAAAATTGCATCATCAGTTGCAATGAACGGAAGCTTTACCCATGTTCGAGTTTGATCCTTTCGCGCTTGAATATACAGATTATGCATGTCTACCTTGAACTCAGCCAGGCTTTGTAGATTGTTGTATACTGTTGGGGATAGCTATAGTCTGTAGTTGATCCATGTCTGGATACTTGCCCCCATAAATATCCAAAACACCTTGATCTCATGAACCCTCGTGGTGTATTTTGTATCCCAGAGCAAGTTCAAGGCTTCAGGTAGGCTCTTCTTAATGTTGGAAAATTGGCTGCCCTTCGGAAAATCTCCTGCAACCAGCAGGATTGACAGGAGAAACCATGCGTAGTGGGAAGTATTACCCTGCTCCTGGGCTTCCCTACAATTCATCAATAATTCATCGCAGAGAAAATTTGCCTAGTTGAGCTAAACCCCCTCTGCACACTAATCCGCGAGCGTAATGACAGATGCTGACACTTAGTCTACAGGAAATTTCCTCATGAGCTTACCTGCCAGTAACTGGGTGGTGAGGGACACCCCTCGGTCTTTGTTACTTGCTATTACATACCCTCGCTTCCGCTTCTCCAGCTTATATTTAGCCTTCATGGCTTTTGCGAGACCTACATCGCTACTCATTCCTATTATGGTTGTTGGGTCATTCCCTTTAGTAGGCAGCTGGGAAATTCGGTGTATTAAATCAGCCGTGATGCGAATCAGTTCCTCCAACTAGAGATACATATCATGTACTAGAAATAGTAGCTGTCGGATAACAAAAATGGGGATGGGCACGCAGTGATAGTGGGATAACACCATAGATTGAGTAATCCTGCCTTCTCCACACCCCGTAACCACTTATACTGTAGTAATTTCTCCGCGGCCAATTGGGGGAACCTCTCACTGTCCGCAACGTCCCAATCTTCGAACTTGATATTCGATATTCGGCCCAACGGTAGACGTCAAACCTTATTTCATGCAGAAGAAGCGGGGTCTAGAGCGTGTTCTTCGTGGCCTCCAAATCCTTCGGTATCTTGGCTGTCCCTTTCCATGGGGAGATGTATGGTGGTAGCGTTATCACATAAGGTGCTTGGGAAATATTTGCCTCTTACTCGTCCTATGCTTCAATTTGAGTGATCAAGGCTTGTAAATCTTCCTCTTCCTCCTCGGGTTAAGTGGTAATAGCTTTTACCTTTTTAGCCATTGACAATTTACTGAATCGTGGTGATACCCAAACTAGCCCCATAGTCTGGTTGTCTTTCTGACGTCGTGACATGCGTGGAGACTTTGGCACCTCTGGGGTAGCAATTTCTTTTCTAGGCTCCTTCAGAGTCAGATGGGGTTGTTCCATGAATCTCACTCTGGTTTTGGAAACTGACATGGCTTCTATCCTAGATTCGCTCGGGTACTTGGTTACAAGTGGCAAGGTAGCTTGGTGCTTAGTGCTTTGTATTGGCTCAAATCTCAAATATCCAAGTGTTGTTTTGAGGCTACCCTAAGGGGTTTTATAGTAACGTTTTACTTTGAATTGAACCATTCCCTCCACTTCTGAGTCATTAATATCTTTTTGGCGACAAATCTTTCTGTATCTAGCTCTGGATTCTAGTTGTAATGGCTCGCCGCCGAATCCTTTCTGCCGTAAGTTAGACTTCTTGCCATGAATAGTGACATCAATGGTCACCTCCCAGCCTACCCACACAACAACTTAGCCTCTTATGCACGACTGCGATCCTGGTGACCTACTGGCCCTGCCCGAAACCTCCTTTCCACGTAACTCTCCTGCAGACTTGTTTATAGTCCCATGCCTTGTCTCAACTACTCAAAGCGGTGAGACTGTGCTTTCCACAGCTAGTTAGGTGGTCGCACCCCAGGTGCGAGACTTCAACTTCCCTGCTAGCCCGGGTTGCGAGCACCCTTCACCTACCCTTGTGTCCATTAGTGCATCTCGTTCTTATTTGTATGGTGTGTCCCCCTATTTGGTAATGTGCGATCGCAGCCATGATAGTAGGGTCGCAACTGTTTTTACAATAGTAGGGTTGCCCAGGCTTGGTCTCATCATACCTAGTCTCGAGCGACCCTCTTGTGCGACTCTGGTTTCTAGTTTGCTGATTCCTTTGCCCAATATTACACTTTTCCTTCTTAGCGGTGCCCATTCTTCATCGAGTGCGCAAAGTTTCAAACTTCATTACTGAACAAATTTCTGTAACTTTCGTATTCCCTTACCCAGGTCCTTGCATTCAGTCCGAGTTACTGGGGTTTTGGTTGAGAGACTTCTCTTTGTCTTCCTGGTTTCATCTTGTCTGATCGTTCATAGGGTCATCCTTGCACACCTCTTTTTTCTTATGGTCCCATAGGCCCATCGAACCCTTGGTACCCATAGATTCCAATTGGTTTGTTTCATTCAACGAACTCTGTTTAGGATCCTACATGTTTTTTTGAATGCTCCATCATGAACAACTGGCAGAATGCGTCTCCCTTCCTGTTGCCGCATCGGGTTTTGATTTTTGGTTCTTAATTAGGAAGGTAGTTACGCAACATACGTCTGCATCCCTCGCTATAGGTAGGTGCTCAAACCACGTCGTCTTTGTTGTCCCGAGCGCGGTCGATGCTATGGACCTCCAAACCATACACGCACGCACCTTCTACCTTCATGCCAGTTCCACCTAGTCTTCTGATGCATACTCCACCACTGTGCAGTTGTCGCGTGCAATGCCCCTTTTTTCACACCATACTACTTTTGTTTCGGTATTATAATTTCACAGTGGTCTACGAATTCCACCACGTTAGTTGTACCACCATCTGTTGGTAGTTCCCTTGCTTTAGTCGTTATGTATCACAGTGATCTGAACATCATATTACAATTCAGCGTTGTTACTTCATGCAATCGGTTCTGCCATCGCTCTATTTCTTCCAATGTTGCACGAAGCGGGAGCGAAGCGAAAGCGCGGAGCGAGAAAGCGTCATTTTCCAAAAATCTAGGAAGCGAAGCGTCCGCGGAAGCGTCTGCTATATATATATATATATATTTT
>APFE031025590.1:4933-20814 GCA_000404065.3 Pinus taeda | reverse complement strand
ATGGATATAGGTAGTGGACAACCTGTAAATAAAGGAGCAAGTAGAAACAATGGGAAAGAGTAGGAGAGGGAGGAGAAAAATACATTTTTTTTTAAAAAAAACAAGGGAGTTTGGGCTTTGAACTTACCTCTTTAGCTCTTGTAGATGAAGTCCTCCAAGCTCTTGCTCCAAGCTCCTCCTCCTTCTCCTAGCTCCTCCTTCTTCACTCCTCCAAGCTCTCCTCTCTTCTCCTCTCATTTCCTCTCTTCTCTTCTCCTCTCCTCTCTTCTCTTCTCCAACTCTCATAAACTCAAAGTGAGAAAATGAGAAGAGAATGGGGGCTTTATTCTTTTCTAAACTCACCCTAAACTCACCCTAACCCACCCCCTCATGCTTAGTTAAGTTAATTTTTAAAAGAAATTAAAAAAAAATTACCTTTAGCTTGCTGCCCCGCGAGTTGCGCCTGGGTGGCGTGCGGGTGGCGCCTGGGTGGCGTGCGGGTGGCGTGCACTTCCGGGCAGGTTGCGTGGCGCCACCTCATGCCCGAAGCGCCTTCCGAAGCGCGATTCCGGGGCAACGCCACCTAAAATGGCAGGAATCGCACTTAAAAGCCGGAATCGCGCCACCTCAATTTCGGAAGCGCGCTTCGCCTATGGATTCCGGAACGATTCGCCTCGGGTCGCGATTCTGGCTTAGCATCCAGGGGGGGGCGATTCTTGCAACTATGATTTCTTCATCCAAGTCCGATGTGCAAGAACTGTCATGTTCCCATGAGATTCTCCCATCCGCTGTCGGATTCACCCAATCCTGATCTTGCACCGTTATCTGATAGATGCAATCCAACTCATCGTTGCTATCATCTTCACGCACATATTTAGTGTAGCGTGCCCCTTCAACTGGATCAAGAGGAACTACTACGCTAAGGAATTTTTCTCGAAAATCACTTTCTGATTCTTCAAGTTGATAAAGCCATTCATATCTGTGGCCCAGTTTATCCCTAGTAACGTGGGGCAAGGGTTGCTATCATCCACAATCTCTATTATCTCAAAATCAGTCTGCATGCTCGCACCTTCGATATCCACCGTTACCCCTTGCAATCTTCCCATGGGCATGATCTTTTGTTGGTTTTCCATCTGTAATTGAATATGAGACCACTGTAACACAGGCCTGCCCATGCGTTCCCAAGTCTGCTTTAGTAACACGTCTACATCTGAACCCGGGTCTAGGACTACCTGATCCATCTCATATTCACCAATTTTTCACCGTCAACCGCATTTCCCTCCCAGTGCGTAAAGCATGCTTCCCCATCTTTCGAACTACGCATGGTTCCCCTGATCCTGCACATCTAGTGATCAACGCTTGAAGTGCTTTAATTGCCTTATTGTCTCGTAGAAGCTTCATGCATGTCTCTAGAAAGGTAGTAAGCATAGACCGATCTATTCCTCATTCTGGCTGATCCTTACTACCTGAAGTAGAGGCCTCCTTGAAGCTCTTCTTAGCTTCCATAACCGTTTCTGTGGCGCATTCTGGGTCAAGCTTAGATTCCCTCATAGGTGCCTTGCAAACCCATGTATCATCCTCGGGTTGCTTTCCCTTATCATCCCCTCTAGTCATGCCACTTCTAAGAACCATATTCACATTGGGGTCCTCTTGGCGTGGTTCATACCTCATCATTTGGATATTTTGAGTTGGAGTAGGCTATAGTACCCCTTTCTCGCGCATCTATGCGATTAACGTTAGACAATCTATTGCTTCATGATTAAACTGATAGCAATATGAACAACATATTCTAGTTGGATTCGTATAGCCACGCGTGTAGTGCCCGGGTCCTCCGCAATTGTAGCAGATTAACTGTCCGCACCCTCGTCCAGGTCCCTTTCTTCCTCATCCTCGACCTCACCCTTGAAATCCCCCCCACGTGATTACTGCAGCTAGATCGAGGCCTCACATTTCTGTTTGCATTCGATAAGTTGGGTTTCTATTCATCATTAGCTCATAACTTCGACACGTCCACTCATTGTGACCCACTGATATAAAGAAATTACAGTACAGTTGTTGCAGAGTCTGGGTATGCTTCTGCAACAGGTGAGAGTTGTCTGTCATGTGCTTTCCTCCCACCTGACAAATCGAACACCAGAGTGTGGGCACCGCACTCGCCCCTGCTTATGCTTCTGGTCTCAATGGCATCGATCTCACCCCCCCCAAGCCTGCCAAATAGTTCATGAATACGAGACAATGATCCTTATCGTGGCCTTGGCTTTTACATTTTATGCATCGCACCTCTTCTCGCACTTCTAGCTGGGGCGCCCTATCCTGTTTCAAACTCTGCATCTCCAAACATAGGTTTTGTAGTTGCATGGGGATCTGTTGGAGTCGCAACCCAGGATCCTGTATCGGAGTTTCATGGAACCTCATCGCTATTTCCAATGCTTCTACTTGGGTTGAAATCTTCTATTGTGATAGTGTCGTCCTCAGATGTGGTGTCAAAGATGCCACAAACCACGTGCGGTGTTGTGCATCCGTCAGCATCATGTTAGCCTCATGGATCATGCTCTTCAGTATCTGATCCATATCATAGGGGGTTTCACTTGGCAGCATCGTGATCTCCTTGAATTCGATGATTGACTGTGTCTCCGATTTTGGCCAGCTAAATTCTTTGTTTAATTCAATCTAAATTTTTGCTATTTTGGCATTTAGATGATCATTTGAGTGCTTGATATACCAAGTCAGTGCGTGATCTTGCAGTGCACTTACCAAGGTGGCCTTCTTAATGTTATTATCCGTAGATCCATGCAATTCCCATACTACTCTTACTACAAACCAAAACTGATCAGGATCTTCACTCCCTACCCTTTGAATACAGGCAACTTGATCGCACTCGCCATGCTAAACGACTAGTTCAGTGGAGGCGGTGTAGGCGAAGTCGAAGGCGAGAAGGTGACGGGAGTGGTGGCATTAGTGGGGATGATATCTGCAGAATGTGCTACTTGATCAAACTGACTGCACTCCTCGGAGAGACCCGAGCACGCTCTTCGTCGCTTGCTCGTGGAGGTGAAATTAAAGGACTGTTTCCTAACCCTTTGATACCTTTGTAGGCTTTTCCACTCAGTGTCCTTCCACTCATTAATGGATCTGCATCACCCGTTTTTCACATAAGAGCATCTTAATCCAGGTATTCAACGATTTGACGTACCTACCTCATGGTCCCGTGAGAAAATGTCTTTTTGGATTTGCTATAGTTGACAGTTGTGTCTATTACAAATTCAGTGATAAACCGTCCTATGATCTGATCCAGCCAGTGGTGTACAACTTGCGCGACCTTCTCTCCAGATGCTTCTAGCTTGCGCACCAACTCTGGAGTCCCCACTATGGGCCAATCAAGCTTACAACTTCCCTGGCTGTCTGTTAGCCTCGCGATCCACTCATACAACTATGAAGAAAAAGATGCGAAGAAGATATCGTGGATTTCCATATATACGTAGTGATCCAACCATCTCTTTTCAGATATCTGTGGGATTTTATTCTCCTGTACCATGAACTTGTGAAGCTTCTGATCCAACCAATCTTCAATTTCCTTCTTCGTAGGGTTCTCGCGTTCCAACATCAGACATCCCTTCGGCAGATCCTGGTCCCAACAATGGAACCATTTGTTGGCTTTTAGGGGCCTGACCCAGGTTCGGAAGTGTTTTAGCCAAACAAATCCCACACTACCATCCCTTTCGGCAACAATTTGCGGAGTGCAAACTGAAGTCTCACCCGAGGTAGTATGGGAGGGTGCTGGAACTAGGTTTTCACACCCTAGGGATATCATAATGGGTTTTGGAGGGGTCGCGAACCGATTTGTGCACTCGCGCTACACTACAGAGTTGTCTAGCCTTCATGTAGCTTCTGCGATGAGGCACTTCATAGATTCCTTATTATTATTATGGTTATTATAGATCTGATTTAATTCTTAGAGTCTTAATCAACATTCAATAGTTATAACTAGTGCACGCAACCATAAATCTTAAAGATATGCATAAAACCATAACATAAGAATATTCATACAGATCTGTGACCAAATGCACAATAATTCAAAAACACTTATCTTTATTAATCTTCTATTTCAGTACACCCCAATTCTGCCCTCTGCACTCAGCTGTAGGGGTCTGCGCACATAGCTGCAGACTCTACTAGGCCTCTGCACACACAGCTGTAGAGTCTACACTAACTACTATCAACCCTAACTTGGACTTACAGACTCAGATTGAATATTGCCTAGATAAACCCATAATACTTGTGATCTTCCCCAAAAAGTTGACTCCTAAACCTAAAGCCCTGCTCTATTTACACATTCCCATGGTTCGCGGACCACGGGCAGGCTGACTTGCTTTCTATTATCTTACATTATTTTTGGGCGGACAACCCTTTGACTTGACTCATTACGATTCACACTCTACACACTTCGCGGAACCCTTACCATATTATTACCCAAAATTGTGGGCTATAAGCCCTAAAACTGTTACACGGGGGATCCATTGCCCAACAATGCGTGCAGTTGAGCTTCTTCATGAAAAATTATCTAGATTCCTTGCGCACATTGAATGTAATTTGACATAGAAATTCTAAGAATCTTCTAAATGAATTGAATATGATCGAAAATGGTTTGAAAAGGTCCTCCAATGACGTGAACACCTTAAGTGCACAAATAGTGGTGACAATCGATTTATTTCGTCAACTTTGTGCACTCTTAATCCCAATCCAAAAGTAAATTTCACCCTACATGTTTTATATTATTCACTTTGGAGCTGAGTGGGGTTGATTGTGTGTGTGTGTGAGTAAGAGAAGGTTAAATTGTGTGAGTATTCTTCAGACCTATTTGTGAGTAGGATTGCTTCAATGTACGAGTTCTAATGGTAGAAGAATGAGCAGATCTATTTGTTGAAGCAATATATTATTTCAAAACTTCATATTGCAGATCAAAGATGCAGTGAGTTATAGCCAAGTGTGTTGGTAGAGATGGAGAACTTGGTATAGCTCCATGTTTGTGACTCTTGATTTTGTTTTTTCAATGCTTCTAGTGCATTTGGCACATATCCATTGTGTTTTATGTTGTTGATTGTATTATGTAGTAATTATATTTTAGAGTGAGGGTTTGATGTTATAGTTGAGTGTGAGGTTTAGTTTTGCTAGTGGTGATTATATTGCTCAGTTTTCATTGGATAGATTGTGGCCACTATTTGATTGAGTAGAGAGCATGATGTTGTGGTAATTTTATATGATTTTCATAGAGTTTTTTTGTTGAGCTTGATCCAGATTTAAACAGGAATGCAATAAAATACAGAGATAACCATATACACAAAGATGCAGCGGAAATAATACTTCATTTCATTAATGGAAAATACTGAAATATGCTTACAACCGGAAATAGAAATAAACCAGCTAGGCGATGGTAGCTTATCTCTGAGAAGAGATGTGTGGCTACATGCCTCTGAAACTGTGTTACAATGAGGCTTGAAGGCCTATTTATGTTGAGAAACAATGGAAAAAACCCTTCAACACCCAAACCTACCCTGAAGATGAAACGCCAAATTTGTGGGCCCCGTTTTGGGTAAGTTGGTACATCAACTTCCAGAGGTCGGCGAATTGTCGTCTTATCTCCGTTTGACACGCATGATGCCCGGTGGAAAGATCTCTCTCGGGACTACGACGGGACAAAGACATTTTTTAGTCACAGAAAAATCGTTTGGCGTAGTTTCCCAAAAAACGTCGTTTAGGGCCTCAAAATGGCTCCGGAAGTTTAGGACCCGAAAAACTGCTAAAAAATAGTAAATTTGTGCTATAAATTAAGGAAACTGAAAAAAACTGCACGAAGCACTAGAGGGGATCCAAGTCGAATTAGCGGGTGGCCACCAATATCCACTTGGATCAGAGCTTTGATTACAGATATGAATCGGAGTTGAGCATAGAATCTTGGAATCTAGTGTGAAAATATATGAAATGAGGTTCGCATAGAGTAGATGAGCAGTGACTTCATGAGAGTAGAGAAATGATTTTGAAGCTTCAGGGAAAGAAATTGTTTCTCCATCCAATCAGAGTTGGATAGTCCAATTGATGTTGGACGAGGATCGTTGATTATGGTGGCTTTCAGCGGATGCTAGTCCATAGGTCCATGTGAGAACATAGTCTTCCGGGCTGATTAGTAAAGTCAAGTCTCGTGGCTGATGGAAGTAAGCTGATTGGGCATGAGGTCAAGTGCCCATGTTGATGGGAGTCAGGAAATCTATTTAAGAGACATATTTTTATTAATAGAGATTCAGAGCAGCACAACAGCAACAAGGGTGGTTTTTTCCCAGAGAAGGGTTTTCCACCAAATATCTTGTGTCTCTTGTGTGGATGTGTTTTTATGTGTTGTTTACTATTGTTCTCATGGTTATCTTGTTTTATTTGCATATATGGTTTATGTTTATGAGACGATTTAATGTGTTGTTGGTTAATATATGCATGACTCAGTAGAGAAGTTTTAATTGGTAGAGAGCATATTGTTGTGGTAATTTTATATGATGTGCAAGGAGTTTTGTTGTTGATATTTGATTGTAGAGTTGAATTAGAGTTAATCATAGAATCTTGGGATATAGTGTGAAAATATATGAAATGAGGTCCGCATAGAGTAGAGTAGTGATTTCATGAGATTGGAGCAATGATTTTGAAGCTTGAGAGAAAGGAACCGTTTCTCCATCCAATCAGAGTTGGATAGTCCAATCGGAGTTGAGCGAGGATCGTTGATTGTGGTGGCTTTCAGTGGGTGGTAGTCCGTAGATCCATCTGAGAACATATTCTTTTGAGTTGATTAGTAGAATCGAGTCTCCTGACTAATGGGAGTCAGTTGATTATGCATGAGGTCAAGTGACCATGTTGGTGGGAGTTAGCAAATCTATTTAAAAGACATATTTTTCTTAATAGAGATTCATAGCATCACAACAACAATAAGGGTTTTATTTTCCTAGAGAAGGGTTTTCCACCAAATATCTTGTGTCTCTTGTGTGGATGTGTTTTGATGTGTTGTTTATTTTTTCTCTCATGGTTATCTTGTTTTATCTGCATATATGGATTATGTTTATGAGATAGTTTAATGTGTTGTTTGTTAATATATGCATGATTCAATAGATAAGTTTTAATTGGTAAAAATTGTTAAGAAATGAAACTACTAATTAACACCCCCCCGCCTCTCTCAGTAGTGCTCAAAGGTTTCCATCAATTGGTATCAGAAGGGGGGATCTCAGTTGTAGCTTGATTGTTGAAGACTAGATTGTGGTATTATGGCCAAGAAAAGGAGGAAACAATCTCAAAAAAATAAATGCTTTCATAAACAAGAATATCGCCTAGAAGAGTATCATCTTCCAAGTGAAAGTGGTTCAACCAATAATGGGCAGAAATAAAAAAATCATGAATCCAAAGGTATAACTATTAATGATTTTGCGTTAAGTTATAATTTTGATGATCCATATTTTGATCATGTTGAAGTTCTTAATGAAGATGATAATGATATTAAGGGTCTTAGAGCTAAGATTTCTAGACTAACAACTACATGTAAGGATTAAGAAAAATTATTTCAGATCTGTGATGATAAGGAGGCCAAGCTCAAGGAGGAGATTGTCAGCTTAAAGATTAAATTGGCAGAATCAATTTTTTTGGGAAGGTATGAGGAAGCAATACCAAGAAAAGGAAAATGAATGTGAGAGATTAGAAGTTGAAGTGGTGTCCTTGAGAAAGCATTGGGAGATGGGGAAGAACCTTGTAGCCATGGACAATTTGCTTGAGATCCAGAGATCACCATTGGATAGATTTGGTCTTAGATTTGAAAAGGGTGAGTCTCATTTGAATGCAGGCAAAAACAACAAAGAAGAACCCAAAGAAGCCTGTAGTAAATAGTACCAATAAAAAGAGTGGGAATCAAGGAAACAAGAAGCAAAACCAATAGCATATCAAGCATTAGAACCAATATCAGCAAAGAAGAAAACCTCAAGGAGCTCTTACTTTCAGAAAATATTTTCTCCTAGAGAGGATTATGGAAGACCTATAAAGTTTCAAAGGAATCAAATTCCTTTTTTTCATTTTTTGCATAAGGTAGAATGTTACAACTATCACAAATTTTGGCATGTTGCAACTAACTATAGTAGAAAAATGTATAGACCTAATCAATGGATCTTGCAGCAGTTTCAACAGACAAGGAGATTGGCCAACATGTATAATCATGCCTTTTATGGTTATTGTTATTCATGTAACCTCATTGGCTATAAGGCATATGATTGTATATATAACCAATGGAGGAGAAGCACATGACAAGAAAGGTATAGATGTAGCATGAGTAACAGGAGATTTGATCCTCTTACTTCATATCTTGGCCATGTGGAGTGTTACACATGTCATAATCTTGGCCATATGGAAAGAGACTGCTTGTTGCCCCATTATTCATGGAAAAATCAGCAAGAGAAAAAAAAGCAAAGAGGATCTACCAGAAAACTAGTGAAGGTAGAAAAGAAGCAACCCAAGATCGTGTGGAGGAATAAGGAGCAGGATATCTTCAAATAGTGAATAGAAGCCCTCCTGTAGTCCATGCTTATTTCTTTCATATTTATAGAGGATTGTAAAGTTCATGAGAGGTGCATAACCTCAGGGGGATTGTGTGACAGAAGCATGGCAACTTGATGAGTACGAGTTATTGCAATAGCATATGATTAGTTCATTGAAAGCCATGCACATTCCAATATGCAAGATCAACCTACCTATTGGAGGTATATTGGGCTTAGGGGGACCTATGCATGGTATAAGTTTTGCATGCATTTTTTGACATTTTTGTAACACCCTCCTCCCACATCTACCCAAGTAACCGGCCAACCGGGTTAAACATGCAATGAGAGGCTACTATGACTAAATTAAACCTCCTACGTGACCTTAAGGAAATGGAATCAATGGAAACACAACATACAGACCTTCCACATCAGCTATAGGACCCTTGAGAATCATCCTAGCACTTCAGGTAACTTGCCCTTGGGTCCCACTGAATATTGTGACTAGACCTCTAGATTCTCTCATACTATAGGCCTACCAAAATCTAGGAGGCTTTGGACTCTCTCATGTTATAGGCATGCCAATGTCTAGGGACAAGTTTGTCCAATTCTGCATCAGTGCCCTTGGTATTTAAGCCACTTTTTTAGGCCCAAAGCCTAAGTCACTATCCAGAATGGAATGACACCTTCATAACAGTAAAATAATAGGGAAACAATGATGAAAAAGCAAATAGTTGAACAAGCCCTAGACCAAATCCCTACAAGGCCATAGAAACATTGTCCATTCATTTACAAGTAAAAATATGACAAGATCCATACGTAGCTTATGTCATAAAACACATATACAACCAACATAATCGAAGTAGAAATACCAGTGAAATCATAACCATATGATACACATATAAATCAATGTAATACTCATAGAAATACAAGGAGAAATAACCTTTCATTAATGATGCAATATCCAAATCTGCGATGGGACTACCATGTTTCACCCGACCATGGAATGGCTGAGCCAAATCTCTCTTCATCCATTCACCCTCGTTCCATATTCTAATCATGAATGTGGGGCTCAAACCAAAAGAACCAACTAGGGCATCCTAAGGCTAAACCACCTCACCCTCATCAATAGAAACCATGCTTTATCGTAATCCATCTCGGATCATTAGGCGAACACAATAAACATGTTGTAACAGGCTTTACCGTGATCTCCACTAGAGCACTATGCCAAAATAATTATGGATGCCATTAGATTTCTCCACCTATACCTTGAGTAATTTTCTTATCTTCTAGTCTCTCAGCCTTTACCACAATGCGAACTCAGATCAATAGGCCCTAAAACGAGACCCACTCTCCAAGATTTTTTGCATATCCAAACCCAAGATTACTAGGCCCAGCAGAGATCAAACTACCTCTTGGCTTTACAATATATCCTACAATTCACTAACAAGGATTCCTAGGCCCACCGAGGTCATACAATTTTGGCTTTACCACAACCAACAGTCTGGATCAAGGGTCACTAGGCCAGTGGCTTTGTCGTGATCCACAGTTTGGTTCAGGGAACACTAGGCCATGTGCTCTATCATTCAGAGTTCCACCTCACTTAGCTTTGAATCCATCTGGTAATCCAGTTCAACCAAAACATGAGAAACCCATCACACCATCACTGTCTAGAAATGGCAAAGCTAGGCTAGGAACACTGTCACATTTGGAAAAACCCATGCAATAATAACAAAAGAACCACATGCAATACCATACATTCCAAATCTAGCAAAGGAAAATAAAATGCAAATTGATACCTTCAAAGAATCCAGTTATAGTTGCTTGATCCTACCTTTCCCTTCTTGATCTTTGCTTCCTCTTGCCTTCTTTTCCCTTCTTGATTAAATGCCAAAATTCTCCAAGAAAAATCTTTGTGTCCAAGAGGGAGGGAGAAAGAGAATAATGAGAGAGCTCCAAAACTAAACTCACAAAAGGTTACCAATTGATCCTCATAATCCCTTTTATAATGAGGCCTATATTTTCTTCATTTTCCATTATTTTCCTTCATTTTCCTCCTCACATGCAACCTATGACCTTTCACCTCCCTTTTCTCCTAATCTCCATTATTTTTATAAACAAATGTGCCAAAATTTTCATTTTTCCTTTCCAAAGCCTTAGCCATTTCCTTAGCCATAATAAACCGATGAACACCCACTCTAGGATGTTTTGCCCAACATTCAGCCTAGAATAAGTGTCCCATCAACTGTAGTTATTATTTTGCATTTATTAACTTTTATTACATGGAATTTTCACTAGGGATGTTACAGAACCCTCCCCCTTGGGGGACACCATCCTCAGTGTTCAACCACACCTATACCTCAAAAGATTGCTGAAAATAAAACATACTACCCATGGAGCTTTATAACATAGCTCGATTCAGTATTTACAATGATCACCCTATTGAAAAGCAAAGCATCACGACAACATAATGAAATAACATCCATATCACTTATTAGAGCTTGATAAAATATCTCATGGTGGTATTTACATCCATATACATATACATATACTGAAACATCATCAAACATATACCAAGACATATACCAAAAAACCATAATAATATTTGCCTCAACCGTAAAAAAGAAGGATACATAGCCTTCATCTAATCCATCATCTCCCATGTAGCTTCATCGGGCCCAAAGAGCTTCCACTGATCTTTAACCTACTCAATTGCTCAGTTCTGGAGCCTGAGAACCTTTTTTGCAATATACCTTGTGGTTTCGATTGGAATTCTTCATTTGGCTCCACCTACAATATAGACCAGTCAATCACAAGATCAACATCTTTAACATACTTCTTAAGCAATGACATATGGAAAACATCATGGAATTTCATTTTCGGAGGTAGTGCAAGTCAATAGGCTACAGGCCCAGTCCTCTCAATAATACTGAAGGGTCCACAAAACTGTGGTGCCAACTTCGCACATGATCCAATCCACAAGGAGCACTTATTTAGTTTGATGCACAAAAATTCTTGTTTCCCAACGTGGAACTCCTTGAACAACCTATTCTGATATGCATAGTTCTTATGCCAATGTGTTATAACTTGCATTTCTTGCACCATGTTTGCCAATATGTTTGGTCCAATCAACACCCTGCTAGTTGGATCACTCCATCTAATAGGAATATTTCAACTCCGCCCATACAATGCCTCAAACAGACTCATCCTTAAAGATTCCTGATACCCATTGCTATAAGTGAACTCTACCAGTGGAAGATACTCTTCCCACTTTTGATTTTGATGCATCACATACATACTCAACATGTTCTCCAATATCATGTTGACCCTCTTTATCCGTCCATCTGTTTGCAGATGATAAGTTGAACTGAAGGCCAACTTTGTGCCCAAACCTGCAAATAAATTCTTACAAGACTTGGAAGTGAACTTCGCATACATGTCTAACACAATATTCTTCAAAACACCATGCAATCTGACCACATCTCTGATGATACCTATGAGACATTTCTAGCTAAGAATGTAGACTTCACTGGAATGAAATATGCAATCTTTGTCAACTTGTCTCATTGACCTCGGCAACCCTGTGATAAATTCCATGGAAATGACCTCCCATTTCCATTATGGAATCAAAATCGACTATAAAAATCAACTTGGATGGTTACACTTCACCTTCACCCACTAAAAATTGAAACACCTAGCCACAAACTATGCTACATCCTTCTTAAGATTCGACCAATAATAAAATATCTTCACTATCGGCAATGTCTTTTGATAACCTGGGTGACTTGAATATGGTTTCGCATGAAACTCTCTCAATATCAACTTCTTTAGCTCACTACGTCTAGCACATATATCATGTCTCTAAATCTAACCAATCCATGTATCGTAAGACAATAGTCCACATCCTATGCACCTCCACCTATACATGTACTTGTACCACTACCTATACCTGCACATGTACATGTACCTATACTTGTATCACTACATGTACCTTCACATGTACCTATACTTGTACTATCACCTATACATGTACCTATACTACCACCTATAACTATACTGCCACCTGTACATGTACCTATAATACCACCTGTACATGTAACTGTACCCTGCTGCAACCAATGTGTAATCTCCATATACCTAACAGCCTACTAACCTACCTGCAATATCCTATCATGTAAGTCTGTCCCATAGGAGCTCATAACTACTAAGTGATTTACTTATACCTGCATGCTAAGAGAATCTGCAACCTTGTTCTCCTTTCCTTTGATGTACCTGATCTCGAAGTCAAACTCACAGATCGTGGCCAACCATCTAGCTTTCCTGGTGTTCAAATTCAGTTGGTCAAACAAATACCTCAACCCAATGTGATCACTCATCAACACAAACCTCCTTCCAACAAGATAGTGCCTCCACATCTTCAATGCATGTATGATCATTGCTAACTCCAAAACATGTGTTGAGTAGTTCTTCTCGTGTTCATTTAGTTTCTGTAACTCATAGCATACGACCTCTCCTTCCTACATAAGGACTCCACGAAGTCCTTTTTTGCAAGAATTTATACATACTACAAACTCTTTGTCTAGATCTGCAGTATTTAACACGGGAGCATGTGTCAACAACTGCTTAAGCTACTCAAAAATAGCCTCACACTCCTCTGTCCATTTGAATTTATTACCTTTCCTCTACAGTGATGTGATAATATAAGCAATATGTGAGAAGTTCTTAATGGACCTCCTGTAATATCCTGCTAATACCATTAAGGATCTCACCTCATCCATTATTCTAGGAGCTATGTACTCCATGATGGATCTTATATTTTCTGGATCTAAAACAATTCCCTCCTTGGAGACAACATGTCCCAAGTAATGTACCTCAGTCTGAAAGAAGCTACACTTGCTAAGCTTAACATACAATTGATTTGCTCTCAACAACATCAACACTACTACTAAATGCTCGACATGCTCTTCCTCATTTTTAGAATATACCAATATGTCATCAATGAACATAATAACAAACCTATCAAAATAAAAATGTAACACACTATTCATCAAACACATAAATGTAGCTAGAACATTATTTAATCCAAATGGAACTACAAAAAACTCATAATGCCCATACCTTATCTAGAAAGTTATCTTGTAAATGTCCTCCTCTTTGATGCGTACCTGGTGATATTTGGATCTCAAGACAATCCTAGAAAACATTGTTGCTCCCTTCAACCGACCAAACAAGTCATCAATCATTGGTAATGGGTACCTGCTCTTGATATTTACTTTGTTCAACTGCCTGTACTAAATTCATAATCTGAGAGTACCATCTTTCTTCTTCACAAACAATACTGGTGTGCCCCAAGGTGATACACTTGGTCTAATGTATCCTTTGTCCAACATGTCCTTTTACTACAACTTCAACTAAACCAACTCATGTGTGCTCATCCTGTAAGGTGCTTCTGATGTTGGAGCTGCCCCTGCCACTAACTCAATATAAAAGTATACTTACCTGTGAGGTCGAAAATATGAAATGTCCTCACGAAATACATCCTGAAACTACTGTAGAACTAGGTATCTGCTCAAAACATCTGCATCCTCAACTTCGTTACCCTTGTCACTAGAAATTTGCATTGCAAATAACTTATGCCCTTTTCTGCGACTACACTTTGCCTACATAGTGGTCACCATCCTAACTGATGTGGATTTCATCTTTCCCTGTAATACTCTTGGTTCCCCATTGTCATCAACACACTCAATTTCTTTATCATAACAATCCACCTTGGTTCTATAAAGTTACAACCAATCCATGTCCAAAAACATACTATATCATCCCAATGGTAATACATTCAAATGTGTTGTGGTAGGCATGCCATTCAAATCAAATGCACATGCTCTTACCCAATGATGAACTTGCTTCTTTATACCTATAGCTAACTGCACTAGCCAAGACTCTGCATGTAATTCCTTACTCAAGCCACACTTATCCACCAAGTGAATACTAACAGAACTATAATTAGATCCAGGGTCAATCAAAATAGAAATAACTTGATCACAATGCTTACCATCCATCTCAATGATAGATGCCTAATGGTCTACCTCTTTGTTATCCAGTGCTGCATAAATACAAAGAACGCTCTAACCAACATCCCCAACAGTCTGTGCCTCTTGCACACTATATATCTGAGGCCTACCAGCCTAGTTATGTGGACAATATCTCTTAAGGGTCTCCTTACTGCATGTCCAACAATCCAACCGACTAGTACCATCTCGTCTATGTTGTTTGTGACCCATGTCCCTGTCTAGCTGCATTGAACCTCTTTTGCGGTGCCCCATTTTCTTTCACATTTGCATTCTGAGGCCTTGTTATTTTCAATTGGAATTTACCTTTACCTTTATCTTTCCCTTTCCCTCATTGCTAAGATTCATTCTTACGCTTTGACTGTTCATAGCACTGTTTCAATTTCCCAATGACTTCCTCAAGTGACGAGGCTCATCATACTCAATATGATCTCTAAATGCTAATGGAAATCCACTGACAAATCATTAAACTTTAGCCTTCTCATCTTTAAGATATGTTACATACCTTAATAGCTCCAGAAACTTGGTCGTGTACTCTTCATCTATCATTGATACCATCTTTAGCTCATAGAAAAAACTTTGGCCTTACTGTCGTAGTACCTTTCAGACAAGTATTTCTTCCTGAAAAGCCTCTTGAACTTATGCCAACTCAAGTCATTTGTCCTGATGTCTCTGACTTGCTTCACATCTTCCCAAAAAATGTCTTCTTTACCTTTCAAGATGAAGATCGCTACTCTGGCCTTCATGTTATCTATGTAATTATGCAACTCAAAGAATTTGTACATCCCAAGTATCCAAGCCTCTACATCTTCCAGCTTCTTCACATCTCCATCAAAAGCAGGTGGCTTTCATTTCTTTAATTCATCTGGCAAGTATCCCCTATAATTCATCCTGTAAGGGAGATAACGATGAAGATCATGATGCATATCAGAACTAGAACTAGAATAATACATGTATCCATCACCTCTCCTATCTGGAGTATCCAACAATCTACCATCTCTAACCATGTCATATCTATATGACTTGTAACTATTGGGCTATGTTATATTCTTTCCACGACTAACCTATGTAGTGAACTGGGGGGTTAGAGGGGGGGAGGATCCCCCCCTTCGTTGCGCCAATTGCGCAGCGGGTGGGTCACAGGGGGTGGCGGTAACTCCCCCTATCTGGGGGGGTTGAAGGGTGGGAAATTTTTTTTTTGGACCCTATATTAGGTTGGGCAAACCTACCTATGGTTTTCGGTCCATGGTATTGGATGCTTCGACATGTATAAATATGTATTGTA
>APFE031025587.1:0-24829 GCA_000404065.3 Pinus taeda | reverse complement strand
TTGATCATGTGGTACAGTAAGAGCCACATCACCATTCACTCTTGCAGCTAGAAGAAGAAAATGGCAAAGAATGTAGAAGAAATGGATGGAGATTATGACAATGAGGAAGATCCTCTTGTGCCTCCCTAATTTTAAAGGAAGTCATTGGAGACTTTAGATGTATAAGTAGATAGGCTTAGGACCTCAATTTTAGTTAGTTACGAAGAGTTAGCAAGAATTCGAACTTCTCACTGTAGAACTTTACTTTCTTTTTAAGCTGCAACTCTTGTAACAATTTTTTATTTATAATGAAGATGAGTTTTGTTTTGATCCAGCACTGAGTTAACTCAGAGGGCTGAAGCTCTTGGGTTAAGGCCCAACCCTAGCAGCCAAAGCTCCTCTTTATTGTATTTTTAAGTAGCATAGCTTCCTGTTTTTTGTTCATCTGCTTAAATATTTCATTTCCATTACAAAAATAGCATAGATTCATGGTTTATTGTTCATTTACTTCAGTAGTTTATTTCCATTAAAGAGGTTTATTTTTTAACTGTTTATTTGTTTAAGTAGTTGCAGTCTCATTACAATAGTGTAGAGTATATTATTTGTGTTTCAGTTTGCTTCATTTATTCTTTCATTCAATTAACAGGTTAGCAAAGAAAATATCCACAAGGTTTCCCATAGGTGTCTCGACCTCACCTCATCCCTTTGGGACCATGACGTGAGGAAGAAACCATGCAGCAACCCCAAAAACATAGGGTTTTGGTTTTTACAGGGAGTTTGTTGTTTAACACAATCACTGGGTTCATTACATTATTACTCTATTCCTTTCATGATCATCTGCTCCTTCACTCTCTTCCTGTCATTTGATCTCCCTCATATCCCTTTCATTCTCCCTCAACATTAAATACTTAGGCAGAAGCAGTTAATTTTAAATGGTTTTTTACCGTAGATTACCTTACACAACAAAACCTGACCGATCACTACCCAATTCATTTTCAACGCTGACTTTATGCACTTTAAATCCCCACCATCGATCTGCCTTGTCAGATACGACGACTATCGTGCAATATCGTGTGGATTTCTATCCGATCATTATCTGCCTAAAGGCACATGATAAGAGTGGTTTCTCCATGCTATGTGTCACTAGGGTAGGCTACTCGTATAAAATTTTAGAAAACTACTTACAACTTTGAGTGTGCGTGATAAACAACCTACTGCCCTCTAAATCCACTCCTTCATTTCTGCACATTTTCTTCTCCCACTTTAATCTCCACCATCGATCTATCTCTTGATCCAACGATAGTCGCTTCACCCGATCGCCAACTAGCTTGGCCGATCTCCACCATTGATCAACCCCACCTGATCCAACAGCTATCGCACAATCTCGCTTGGACACTTGCATGAACGTTATCCAGCTGAGAGCACACGAAAAAAGTGGTTTTCTCGTGCTACGTGTCACTCGGTAAGGCTAATTGTGTGAAATCTCAAAATACAGCGTATAGTCTTGAGGGAATGCGAAATACAATTGACCACCTCCACAAACCCGCTACCATTTCCACACGTTTATTTTGCCCGTGATCTAATCTCTGCCATCCATCTACTGATTAATCCTATTCATCCATCTCTTGACTTAGCCTCCACGATATAATCTCAGTCATCCATCTCTTGTTAACCCTATTCATTTATCTATTCACTCAACCATCGCAACATAATCTCCATCATTCATCCTGTTATTTAACCATGTTCGCCCATCTATGTACGTACCCTCCCGTGATCCTATCTCAGCTGTTCATTTACCTTTCACCTGCCTGATCCAATGGTTCTTATGCATTGTTGCTCATTACGCCCTGTTTTGACCAATTTTGATCTCCAACTACTCTTCCGCTTAAACAAAAACTTAGCTCAATTTCCTTCGCTTACCCCTTAGTCTAGTTTTGATGTTTTTACTTCTGTAACTTAGAGAATTAGCATTATATTATTGATTGATCTAGCATTTTTGCTTAGCATAGTTTTTTAATTGGTTAGCTAGGATCTGGTGTGAGTTTAGCATCACATGATTGTTTTCTTCATTACTGTAGTAGAGTAGCTCTCCCTTAGAATAGATTTTCTCTTCTTCCATCAAAATAAACCTTCTTTTGACCCTATAGAAGTCTGGCGTGGAACCCCTGGGGTCTCTTTCGAGAAGATCTGTATCAATAGGTAGCACCTTCACTTCTACTTATGCATATAGCACTGTCACCTCCAAGTTTGTTCAAACCCTGGGTTGATAAGTAAAGCTGGTAGCCCTGGGAGTTGCAGCATTCTTGCTGCAATACCTAGGCTCATCAGAGACCTCCTGGGCCTAGACCATACTAGTAGGGCATGCAAGGGTCATCCCATGCATATTACAACCCCAGCCAAACCACATCCATACCTTCTTGGGGACCCCGTGCTCATCCTTCCTGGTCTACACCCGCTCCTTGATCCTACACATCTCAGTATCATTCCCAACTAGCCAGCCAGTCATTTCAACCTTATGCTCTGCCACGACCTTAGTGGAATACACCACTCTAGGGGCGGAGGTCCCAATACAACAATGCTCCAACTCTATTGCCTCCACCACTTGCCCAACCACAACTCTTACATTCTGCTCCATCCAAGCAATGTCAGATGCCTGCCTAGCCAAATCCAAACTTGAACAATAGGCAAGCTCAACATGTATATAGTGGAGAGACATCATATCCAACTTATGATGTGGAAATCCAGGAGATTAACCTAATATTTGGGAGAGTTCTCCCAAATAACCAACCTCACCCTCCACCTAGGGAGGTTGAGGAGGAAAGAGAGGAAAGAAACCTTAAAGTAAATCCACCCTTTCCTAAGAGATTAGCCCAACCACTCCAGCCTACCCTAGAAGAGACTGAACTTTTGGGAGAATTGAAAAATCTATGTGTAAAGATCCCCCTTCTCCAGGCAATAGAAGATGTTCCCATTTACAATAAGTTGATTAATGAGAAATGGTTCAAGCATCCAGGGTGGCAAAAAAGGGATGCCCCTACCATTAATATCATTGGGCAGTTGTCTGACTTAATGTTGGGGTAGGTAATATGTCCAAAAGATTTGGACCCTGGAAGCCATGTTGTAGATGTGCACATTAATGGCACCATTGTCCCACACACTCTGATCGATCTTGGTTCTGCCATTAATGTGATGACCAAGGACACCATGCTCAAGCTCAACCTCCAAGGGTCATTGAGTAAGACCACAACAATTATGCAACTTACAAACCATTCCACAGTAACCCCTAAGGGAATTGTGGAGGTGTGATGGTCTCCATTGACTCCTGGGAGTACCCTGTAGATTTCATAGTTCTCCAACCTAAGGCTAAGCTTACTGTTTATCCTCTCATCCTTGGGAGTCCATGGTTGGCCACAACCGATGTTTACATTAGCTGCAGAGATGGAAATATGACCATCAAGAATGGGAATATGTCCAAGCGATTAGTCCTATACCCTCATACTCAACCTTCTCTAGAGAATGATTTACCTTTTTGGTTGGAGGAGGAGGAAGAAGATGAAATTTATTCGGCCCAACTTTATGCTTTGGAAGCAACCATGGGAAGTGGACAATAAGATGAGGATGACTTCATTGAACACTTGCTCCAAATTCCAACTCTCGGTTCATTACCTGTAGAAGAAGCATGAAAGGAAACCCATAACAATCATCCAATTGACTTATGCTTGGCCGATTCCAATCCACTCCGTGTCAAAACCATAGAATTCGGCCCAGAGATAACCTTGAAAACCAATCCATCACTTTTTGCTCTCGAAGAGGAGAAGTTATGCAACATCTTAAAGGAAAATCTAGAAGCCTTCACTTGGAGTTACAAGGAAATGAAGGGAGTACACCCCTCAGTGTGTACTCACCACATATACATCAAAGAAGTTTTCAAGCCGGTCCAACAACCACAAAGGAGGATGAATCCAACTCTTAAAGATATAGTCAAAGAAGAATTTCAAAACTACTAGATGCAGGATTCAATTACCCTATCTCCAACAGTGAGTGGGTCTCTCCTTTGGTGTTAGTTCCCAAGAAAAATGGTAAGTGGAGGATTTTTTTCGATTACAGGGAGTTGAACAATGCCACAAAGAAGGATCATTTTCCTCTACCGTTCATTGACCAAGTGCTAGACAGCTTGGCAGGGAAAAGGTTTTTCTCTTTCCTAGATGGATGCAATGGGTACAACCAAATCCAGATCTACCTAGAAGACCAGGATAAGACTACATTCACCTATCCTTGGGGTACTTTTTCCTATAGGGTCCTTCCTTTTAGCCTATGCAATGCTCCTTCCACTTTCCAGAGAGCAGTTTTGAGTATTTTCACCGAAATAGTCCATGATGCGGTGGAGATTTATATGGATGGTTTTATACCTTATGGTTTTGATTTTCAAGAAGCCCTGTCTAACCTAGGCAAATTACTGCACAAGTGCATTGAAATGAACCTGTCTCTCAGTCCTGAAAAATTTGAATTCTTAATAACTACAGGGACCATGCTAGGTCATTCAATATCTCAGCAAGGACTGTAGGTGGACCCAAACAAAATAGCCATCATCCAAAGGTTCTCACCTCTTCAAAATAGAAAGATGTTAGAAGTTTCCTAGGGTTAGTTGGATACTACCGAAGGTTCATAAAGGACTTCAACGAGTTGGCCTCTCCTTAATTTGGTTTGTTTGCCAAATATTCTAAGTTTATATGGTTGAAAAGCTATCAAGAGGCCTTAGACATTCTAAAGGATAAGTTGACCACTGGACCAATTCTCCGAGGCCCAAATTGGGCCCTGCCCTTTCATATTCATGCTGATGCATCACACAAAGCTATAGGAGAAACCCTAGGTCAGATAGATGAAAAATTGCCTTATACTATCTATTTTATCAGTAAGAACTTATCAAAGGTTGAACTAAATTATACAGTGACCGAAAAGGAACTCTTGGCTATTGTGCATTCATTAAACAAATTCAGGAATTAAATTACAGGTTATCAAACATTTGTACATATTGACCATGCTGCAATCAAATATTTAATGAACAAACTAGATGTGAATGCTTGAATTATAAGATGGTTACTTTTATTACAATAGTTTGATCTAACCATTGTTGATAAGCCTCGTAAGGAAAATGTTGTTGCAAACTTTTTAGCTAGGGTAAATTTTCCTACAGGTAAAGAAGGAATGTGGATGACCAGTTACCGGACGAGCACTTATTTTCTATTTCAGCTCTCTCTCCATGGTTTGCTAATATAGCGAACTATTTCGTATCAGCACAGTTCCCACAAAACTTGTCCTCCAAAGAAAAGAGCAAGATAGTCAGGAAAAGTGCCCCCTTCACTTGGATTGGGGGAAATCTATTCAATCTTGGCCCCAATCAAATATTCAGAAGGTGTGTCAGGGAATACGAAGTCTTTGACATCCTTCTGACCTGTCATGATGGGCCTTGTGGAGGCCACTTTGCAGCAAAGAGGACAACATTCAAAGTGTTACAAGCAGGCTATTATTGGCCCACTCTTCATCAGGATGTGAAAAAATACACTAGTCAGGGTGATCAGTGCCAGAGGATGGGAAGGCCTACTCCAAGAGATGAAAGGCCTCTACAATCTCAAGTGACCTTCGAGCCATTTGACAAGTAGGGCATGGACTTCATTGGGCCTATTGACCCTCCTTCAAAGCAAAAACAATACATTATTGTGTGCACTAATTATTTTACTAAGTGGGTTGAAGCCAAGGCAATTAAGGAAACAACAGAAGAGAAGGTGGTTGAGTTCCTAAGGGAGAATGTATTATACAAATTTGGGTACCCTAGAGAGCTGGTCACAGACCAAAGCAGCCAGTTTACCTCCAACATGATCAAAGACTTTCTCAGCCATCACAAGATCAAGCATAGGACCTCCACTCCCTATCATCGACAAGATAATGGGAAAGTGGAGGTGACCAACAGAGCACTGGAGGGCATCTAACCAAGGTGGTGAGCAAAAGAAAGAAGGATTGGACAGAAAGGCTAGTTGAGGCTACCTGGGCCTATAATACCACATGGAAGACCACCACTGGATTCAGACCCTATGAGCTGGTCTATGGGAAAAAGGCCTTGTTGTCCACTAAATTTGATTATAACACATTAAGAATGGCAGCCCAACTAGATTTGGATCTCAGCAGTGCACATAAAGAGAGATTGTTCTAATTGAATGGTTTGGATGAATTCAGAATGCAGGCCCTCCTACATACAAAGGTAGTTCAACTTTAGAGGAAGATTTGGAATGATAAAAATATCAAGGAGAAGTAATTTTAGGAATGCGATTGGGCATTGTTATATGATTCTAGGTATAAAGACTTCAAGGGCAGGTTAAGGACAATATGGCTCAAACCTTATGTTGTGGAAATATGCCATGATAATGGTTCAGTGCAAATTAGAACCATAGATGAAGAAGCCATTCCTTTGCTTGTTAATGGAAACCGATTGAAAATGTACAAGAGACCTTTATCAAAACAAGAGTTCGTTGATGATATAAATAAAACAGTGATGACAGTGGAGCAAGTTCCAACTCCTCCCTCATCAAATCACTGAGGAAAAAGAAAAAAGAATAAGGACTCAGGTGAAAACCTCCATGAGGCACCTGAGTCCCATCTTTGGGTTGAAAACCTCTTGAGGTGACCCAGTGATGACAAAAAAAAGAGAAAAAAAAAAACAAAAAGAAAAAGAGAATAAGAAGATCCCTGGGTGAAAACCTTTCTCGAGGCACCCAGGGCAAATAGCTAGGGGGGAGCCTCTCTAAGGTAGCCTAGTTGTTTTTCAAAAAAAAAAAAATTATCATGAAATTTCCATTTGCAGGTGGGTGAGAAGGATAGTCAAGGAGCAAAAGAGTATCCCAAGGAGACCCCTGCCACTCACATATTCATTTTCTTCACTCCTTACCATGCATCCATCCATCATTTTTGTCATTTTTCCACTCCATTCCTTCGATTTATGCAAAGATTGTGTTCTCTATAGGATCCCCTATATTCCTATAGGATCCCTTGAAAATGTACAGGATGATCCTATAGGTATTACAGTGACCCAGAAATCCTACAGGAAGCAATCTGAAGGCAAATGATGGACTTGTTAGGTCCCTAAAATTCACCCCATTCATGATCTAGCACCTCACCTCATCCACCATCATCATCCCTGCACTCACCATTCAAAAAAAAAATCAATTCAACAGTTTTCTTCCAGTCTTCAAAGAAAAAAAGAGGAAATAGAGAGGAGTAAAGAGGATCACCTGAATATCCTTTTCTCTCCACACTCCCACTCCTTCTTTCCATCCATGTCACCATCCTCATAGCCCCAACAAGCAAAATGATTAAAGAATTCTGAGGGAGAAGTAGCTACAAGACATCTTGTAGGAAATCCTATAATAGCCCATCCCACAGAATGTCAATCACAAAAGCAACAAGTCTTCACTAGGATGATCTAGGAGCTCCAAAGTAGTAGCATCAGATCTTCAACCATAGATACCTACAAAAATAGAGAAACCATTAGCAAACAACAAGAGGAGGAAGAAGGATGGCATGCATCAAATATACACAACAACATCTCCGGTCTTCGATAACTGTAGCATAGCATTGAAACCATAGGTAAGTATCCTGCTTTCTCTCTCATATGCATCATGTAGTCAAAAATTGTAAGGATTACGAAATAGTTGGTTTATAAGTGAAAAGGTGGCTTGTTAACTTGGCCACCTTCGTTCAGTCAGCACATGCACAACCGAGTGTCCTCTCACATGTGGCTGTAGTCAACTCAAAGATAGAGAAGGAGTAGGACAAAAAGCAGTTAAACTACGGATCTACGAGGTGGGAGATGATTACAAGGAGTGGGAAATGATAAGGTGGTAGTGGGGACCAATGGTCCAAAAATGGCAACGTACCTTTGCTTCCAACACACCACCTCACCAAGAATCACCATAAGAGGAAATAAAACATTGTTCCCATGCATTCATGAATTTCACCTCCTTGAAACTCCCTCACTCAATTGGCTCTCATAACCCAGACCACCCACTGGAAGAAAATATCCATCATTCACTGCACAGGAATTCCTACACGATACAGTCTACAGGATACACAGAGACTATCTACAGGATTTGCAGAGAAGAGTTCAGAAGGGATATCATGGGATTTTTCCACTACAATGAGTCTAAAGAGGTAGGCTCTAAAATTACATTCCCTTTTGCAATTAAATGAGCCAAGGATACTCTAAATTTGAGTGAATTTAGCAACTGTGTGAAGGGAATTAAATACACAGTCAACTCTATTTTTCTCCTGCATTTGAAAAATTGTTTCAACCCTCTCATTTTCTCCTCAAGCTTCACCAGCAAGACGATAGGAGGGTTTAATAGTAGAGAGGCCACAAACACTGTGAGAATCCAACAACACCCCCAACTGCTTGAAATCTTCACAAGACATAATTGGATGGGGTTTTTCGAAAAATTCAAAGGGTATGATGATGAGGTGGCTAAAGAATCTTCTCCGCCCTCACTCCACACAACAAAATCCATGCCATTGTGGTAATAAGGGGCCTCACTATATATCTCACCCCTGAGCTCATCAACAAGGTCACCACACTTCCCCTAGGAATCCCATGGAGAAAAGAAGACAAAGGAGATAGCCAGGTTTCCAAAAGAAAATTCTTTTTAGAAGGTGAAGAACTCACCGAGGACAAAAATGGAGTAAGGAGGAAAATTCTGCCATATCCATGGAGTAAGGTAGGTTACCAACTAATCAAATACATCTCATGTGAGGGTAGATATAGTTTTGTCTATGACTATCATTTCAGGATCCTTGAAGAACTAAGATTTGGAGTAGAAACACCCCCTCACCAAAGGCTCAACATACTATTTGTTGATTCAATCACTCATAGACTCAAGCGTCAAAGTGAAGGAGGGGAATTCCCAAAATTTAGCTCACCATGGGTTGATTGGGATCCTCATTGAAGATGCCCTCCAAAACCTTAGAACCCTTATAACATGGTCAATTTTTCAGAGACATGCCAACAGACGATGACATCAAAGCTCTCACTTGTGATGTTAGTCCTACTGTCAGTGAAGAGGAAGTAAAATAGGAGGAGGAAGATACAGAAGGAGATGAGGATGAGATGGATGAAGAAGGAGATGACACAAAGGAACATAATGAAAATGAAGAAGAATAGGGAGAAGAGAAGGAGGATGATGAAGAAATAGAGGAGGAAATTAAGGAGGAAACTGATAGAGATGATGAGGATCTACAAGAAGAAGAAGACAAGAACGATAGAAAGGGAGAATTTTATAGAACATAGGGGATAGAACACAAGGAGGATTCACCTAGGGTGTATCCAGAGGCCACTGAGAGAGAGGCAGTAGCTACCCTCACTTCTCTCAACACCCTAATCAAGCAAAAAGGAAAAATGTAGAGGTAGACTCCACTATATTTCAGGACAAGAAAGAGCATAAGAATAAGGCAGGGGAAGCCACAAACACCAACCAAAATTCCTATTGAGCTTGAAGATTCCCCTACACAAAAGACAAGATGCCTTCCCCTAAGTCCCCTCTCACCTATGTAAGGAGGCATACTACTTGATCAACTTCCTCAAAGTAAGGCAATCCTACAGAGCCCACAAAAAAATCTACAGGAAGCAAAAATAGTCCTACAGGATACTATGTTGAATCTATAAGAGGAACAAAAAAATGGAAAGAAAGGTAGGGGACCAACAAGAAGCTAAAGAGGAGGGCCCAGAGACAAAGGAACCCAACCCCTAACCTAACTTGGACTCCTATTACTGGTTTATTGAAGGATGCAGGGTCATACCTCAAAAATTTGCCATCCCACTGTTCTTCGAGCTTGAGAAGGAGAGGACTAGAACTCACCGATGGATGCAGATCACAAAATCAAAGGGGGTGGAAGACATTGGGCACATGGAGGAGAAACTCAAAGAAATGGGTAGAGAGCTAAGTGGCTTAAGGGACAAAGAAGCTATAATGAGAAATCAACTAGAGATAGAAAATGCATGGCTGAGGGGATAGTTGCAGGAAAGAGAGAACCAATTAGCATGTATGGCTAGCCTCTCCTTGGAGGAAATCCAATGTAGACGCTAGCACAGAGGGGAACCATGCCATTTCAGGACTACAAACAATTTATTGATCTTTGTGATTAAATTACACTAGAGGATAGGGCCAAAATGGATAAGTTTTATTTGCACAACATGGCCCTCACAGACATGAATGTTTGGGACCCTAATGCCAACCTAGGAGATCTACAATTAATGGCTTTGGCATCATGGATTAACCATGAGGAGTCAAGAGCTATATAAATGAAAATGATATTGGCAAGAGAGAAAACTGAACCTCTTTTGATCCGAGTTGAACAATCAAATTCCATGGCCCTCATCAGTACCCATAATTTGATTGCAAATGATCCTCAGCTAGCACCAAGATATCTTGCTACCCAAGAGCAAGCAATTTCACATTTTGAGGACATTTTTAGGTTTCTAGGAGATGATAGTTACATGCTTACCTAAGGAGATGGAACACATTTCCATACAGCTTAAAGATAAGAGAATATCACTCCCCTCAAAGGTTGAGAGAGACACTCAACAGGACTCTTATGTATAAGCAATCTATGCAAAGGTTGAAGGTCAATTGGATAGGCATAAAACTCAGTCCACCACTACTCTTAGGGATGCTATAAGGGAGAAAAAAAGAAGAAGAAAAGAGGCAGTGGGAAGAGGTAGAAAAGAAAGTAGGCTTCTATGAACAAGAAGAGGAGACCACAACAAAGGCATGGGATGTCAGAGAGGCTACCAAGAGCCATGAAGAATATGGATATTGACTAAGTTGCTCAGAGGATGAGCAACAATTTTAGTAGGGGAAGATGATGAGCCTCATCATTGGGTAAATATATGGGCCTTAATTCACCTCCTAGCTTAGTCAAACCAACTACTTTTCTCATAACTTATTGCATACTTTTGATTATATTTTGGTTATGAGATGAGTTAGAGTTGGATATTTTGCTTTGTGGTCTAATGTGCATTGAATGCAAGATTAAAGGATAAAAGCAAAGAATTTTGGCAAAGACCAAGGTAAAATCTTGAATGGGATAAGGGAGAGGTATTATAGGAGGTAAATCCTCCTCATTTACTACCTCTTCATTCGAATATTCCTCCATCAGCTTGGAGTGCAAATGGCCAAATCATGAGGACTAGAAGGCAGCCGAGCAAGTGAAAGACAAAGAACCAATTTATATTGAGTTTAGTAGC
Source organism: Pinus taeda (assembly GCA_000404065.3). Taxonomy (NCBI): domain Eukaryota; kingdom Viridiplantae; phylum Streptophyta; class Pinopsida; order Pinales; family Pinaceae; genus Pinus; species Pinus taeda. The sequence continues at coordinate 13,563 of APFE031025587.1, read as the reverse complement.
CAAGCCTCCCTAATTTTAAGGAAGTCATTGGAGACTTCAAATGTATAAGTAGAGAGGCCTAGGACCTTAGTAGGATTCAGATTTTCATTGTAAAAATCTACTCTATTTTCGAGCTACGAGACTTGTGACAATTTTTTTGATGTAATCTATTGTTTTGGTAATAAGAATGAGTTTTGTTTTGAGCCAACACTGAGTTAACTTAGAGGGTTTAAGCTCTTGGGTTAGGGCCCAACCCTAGAAGCCAAGGCTCTTCTTTATTATACATGTATGCTAGTGTAGATTCATAGCTTAATTGTTAATTTGCTTAGTAGATGCATTTCCATTACAACAATGTAGATTAGATTGGTTGTGTGATAGTTTGCTTCCATTTGTGCCTTCTTTCAAGTAGCAGGTTATCAAGGAGAAAAAGGATCACCACAAGTTCGTCAGTAGGTGTCCTGGCCTCAGTTCCTCCCTCTAGGACCATGACTTGAGGAAGGGACCCTTCAGCAGCCCCAAAAACACATATTTCTAGTTATTGTATGAGCTTTGGAGTTTGTTGTCTTTGACTAAGTATTTGGTTAATGTTGCAAGGCAGATTTCATTGTCATCTTTTCCCATCTCCATTTCTGCAATAAGATCTCACTTATGTTTTCATTCCCTTCAGCAACTTTCTTCATGCATAATATAGGAAATTGATTCATGTTTTTCTAGTTTATGAAAATGTATGTTGTTGCATAGTTCTTGGAAGACACACATGTTTTAAGTAGAGCAGGTACTTCAAGAGGAGACCAAGACTTCATAACCAACAGCCACCTTCCACTTCATCCACCTTAGCCATCCCTTGTTTCACCGTCACCCTCACTAGTTTTTCATCATTTTTCATTGAAATTCTCCTAAAGACATTGAGTGAATTTAGCCATCTCTTATTTTGGATATTGACTCCTAAGTGCTCCTATACCTTCTAACACTCCATTACACCCATCACACACCTTTCCCAATCTTCCCAACACCTCCAACACCTCACAGTTAGCTCTTAGTTGTTTCCTATAGGTTTCCTGTATTCTAGTACATCTTGTAGGTTTCCTTGAAACGACCTGTTTTGAGGCCGAATTGTTGTGAAACCTCTAGGAAGTCACAAAAAGCCTCCTAAGAGCCCTCCACACCATCCAACCACTTCATAAACCTTCTAGCCATCCTCAAACTCCTTCCATCCACCTGTCACATCCAGAAGAATAATTAGTTTGCATACTTGATTTTGTCTAAAAAAACCAAAAAAAGTGAAAACAAAGTTAGTTTAGCTTCTTTGCTTGCACCTTAGTATTGTTTGATTCTTTTTACTTTTGCAACTTAGATAGTAACATTTTTTTATTGTTGATTTAGAATTTATGCTTAGCATAGCTTTTTAAATGGTTAATTAGGGCATGGTGTTGTTTAGCATTACATGTTGTTTTTTCATTACTGCAGTAGAGTAACTCTTTGGAGTAGATTTTCCTTTCTTCCATCAAAGAATCAAGCTTCTTCTGACTCTATAGAAGTCTAGCTTGGAACCCCAGTGGTCTCTCACTAGCTAAATAGTGACAACAGGCATAACCATCACTTTTACTTGTGCATGCAGCACTGTTACCTCCAAGTTTGTACAAACCCCGGGTTGATAAGTAAAGTTGGTAACCTAGGAGTTACAACATCCTTGCTACAATACCGGTGCTCATTAGGATGTTAGGAGTTTCTTGGGTTTAGCTAGATATTATAAGAGGTTTACCAAGGACTTTAGTAAAGTGACTTCACCATTGTTTGGATTGTTAGCCAAGGACTTAGAGTTTTGTTGGACAAATAACTACCAAGAGGCCCTTGAGATTTTGAAAGAGAAATTAACCATTGCACCCATACTTAGGGTCCAAATTGGGTTTTTCCTTTCCATATCCATGTTGATGCATTTGAAAAATATCTGGGGGTAGCCTTGGTACAAATAGATGGTAATTTACCTTACGTCATTTACTTCATTAGTAAAAATATGTCTAAGGCTAAACTGAACTACGCTATAACTGAGAAAGAACTCCTAGTTGTTACACACTCCTTAATCAAATTTAGAAACTACATCACTGGATACCAAACTTTTGTGCATACTAACCATGAACTTATTAAATACTTAATGAATAAGCTCGATGTGAATGCTAGAATAATTAGGTGGTTTTTATTGTTACAACAATTTGATTTAACCATCGTTGAAAATACAGGAAAATAAAATGTAGTTGTAGATTTTTTTCTAAACTTGCTTTATCTGCAGGTGATGAGGGGATGGTCGACGATCAAATTCCAGGTGAGCACCTATTTTCTATCTCAGTACTCTCTCCATGGTTTGCTGACATATCCAACTACCTAGTTGCTCCATAATTTCCACCAAATCTATCATCTAGGGAGAAGAGAAGAATTGTAAGGAAAAGTGCCCCTTTCACATGGATTGGGGGAAATCTTTTCAAGATGGGTCCAAATCAAATATTAAGGAGATTTTTAAGGGAAGGCAAATTCTTTTACATCCTCTCAACCTATCATGATGGGCTCTATGGAGGTCATTGTTTTTCCAAGAGAACAACTTTTAAAGCTCTACATGTTGGCTATTATTGGCCCACTCTCCACCAAGATGCAAGAAGATATATTAGCATATGTGATCAGTGCCAGAGGATGGGAAAACCCACACCCAGGGATGAAATTCCCCTACAACCTCAGGTGGCCTTGGAGCCATTTGACAAGTGGGACATGGATTTCATTGGGCGAATTGATCCACCATCAAGGTAGGAAAAGTCCATCATTGTGTGCTTTGATTACTTGAAAAAGTGGGCTGAGACAAAGGTTTTCATGGAAGGAACAGAGGAGAAAGTGGCTAATTTCTTAAGGGAAAATATCTTCTACAAATTTAGGTACCCCAAAGAGATATTCATCGATCAGGGAGTTCAATTCACATCACATCTGATCAAGAATATTTTAAGGCATCATCATATCAAACAAAAAAATATATTGCCTATCACCCTTAGGAAAATGGACAAGTAGAGGTTACAAATAGGGCATTGGAGAGCATCCTTACCAAGGTTGCGTGAAATAGGAGGAGAGATTGGGCAGATAGATTAGTGGAGGCCACTTGGGCCTATAATACCACTTGGATGACAACTACTGGGTTCACTCCATATGGTTTGGTTTATGGAAAAAAAATATTATTTCAATTGAGTTTGAGTATTATACTGATTTGAATTTAAGAAGGAATGCAAAAAATTACATATATATCCATAAATACAGAGATACAACATAAATAATACTTCATTTCATTAATACTGAAATATGCTTACAAACAAAATGGAAATAAGACTAGCTCGGGCGATGGTAACATATATCTGAGAAGATATGTGGTGGCTACATTTTTTTGAAATGTGTTACAATGAGGCTCATAGGCCTATTTATTATTGGAAAACAATTGAAAACCCTAAACATCCAAAAACCTAACCCTAGGAGATGAAGTGCTAAAACTATGGGCCTTGTTTGGGTAAATTGGTACATCAACTTCCCGGGCTTGTAACTTTGGCATATGATCTCCGTCTAATGCACACAATACCTCATTAGAACGATATATCCGAGGACTAAAAATTATGAGTGGCAAACATTGATCTCCCAAAAAATGTCGTTTAGGGCTTGAAAACGGCTCAGGAAGTTCAGGACCCAAAAAACTACCAAAAATAGTAAACTGTGCTACAACTAAGGAAATTGAAAAACTGAAAGAGACAATGGTGGGGGTCCAAGTGGAATAGGTGGGTGGCCACCAACATCCACCTAGATCATTCCTCCCCCCTTAGGAAGCAATGGTCCCCATTGCATTGAGTGCCTCTAGGAGATGGGGAAACTTCTCTTGAACTTGGTCCCTAGTGAGCCACTTGCCTTGGTGCAGGAGTTGGCTAGCTTTGACAACCCGATATAGTTGAATATTCTACTAGTGAGTGCTCTTGACCTATGTGTCCATAATCTGATCAATTGTGGCTTGTTCCATGCAGTCTGGGTTTAACTACATTGGTGTGAGTTGTTTTGCAATGTCTAATGTGTCCACTAATGGTGGGAAATATGGTTGAAGGTGATCCACATTGAACACTGGGTGCAAGCCAAGGAATGGGGGAATGTTAAGCTCAAAATAATTGTCTCCCACCACCTTGGTAATGGTGTAAGGAAAATATCAGAGTGGTTTGACCTTCCAATGGGCTTCGATAAGGCGTTCTTTCTATAAATGAAACCAAACTTTTTCGCCCACCTAAAACTTGTGTGGCACCCAATGTTGATAATGTCATTGTTTGTTCTTGGCATTTGAATTCTCCAAGATGTCATGAACCTACTAGCAGATGCATTGGATGTGTTCAATAAATATGGTTTCTTTATCAACCTCAAACAATACATGTGTGGATTCTCTCTATGTAGTCGCATGAGGCATGGCAACATCAATTAGACACAATGGTTGAAATCCTAGACCCACTTTAAAGGGATTGCAACCAATCAAGCTATGGATAGCTCTATTATAACTGTGCTACACATAGAGAAGGCTCTCATCCCAGGTTCGTGGATGCTTGACCTGAACGTGCAAGGGTACCCCTGTGGGTGAGGAGAAGATGTCCTTGTATTCTTCCATGACCATATCCACCTACTTTTGTTACATGGAGGAACCCTTCTTGGGGGCCATGGATGTGGCTACAACCTTCCCCTTACTTTGAGAGTGAATAAAAAAGAAAAACAAATTCCCAGTCTGGGAGATGATCTTACTACTTTTCTTAGCAGAGATAAAAGAGATGGTGATGGGCGAGGCTACCTTCGGTATCTTGTATAATGTATTACACAAAGAAATAATAATAAAGTGAGGTTTAGAATCATATACAACATGCCTCTTCCACAAGTATGGTTGTCCTAATATTACATCGCAAACTTCAAGAGGAGAAACATCACACAATACCTAATCTGTGAAGGGATTAATGTTGTAGGGAAGGCAAAATTGTTGGCTGACTCATAGATCTCATCCTTGGTGAAGCCACCTGATGTTGTATGATTGTGGGTGTGGTGTGATCGGTAGGCCCAACTGCTTCACGTCCTCTGTTGAAATTAGGTTATTTTGGCTCCCACTATTGACAATGAATTGAAGCGGGAAATCCTTCACCCACATCTATGAGTGGAAGAGATGCTCCCCCTCCTCTGGATCTTCAGGCTCATTCTTCTGGATCTTGGTGGTGGCAACAATGAAATTGGGCTCTACATAAATAATCTACTTCCCTTTTTCATCCCTCTTGTCGTGTTCTGACTCAGAGTTGAAACATGCATATGATTCTAAAGTCTTCAACTCAACCAACAGTGACTGCTTGGCCCGACACTCACTTGTGTTATGAGTGGGGCTCTTATGGAACTTGCACCACTTTCTTGTGTCCTTATTTGACTTCGTGGTGTTGTTATTTTCTTGCGGATTTAATGGGTTGCCTTGGGTCACCCTGCTTTGGATTTTTCCTTTATTCTACGGTTTGGAGGGGCCTTTCGCTTGCTTCAGATTCATGGATCCAAAGTCTTGCTTCTTTTGTTTAAACTTATGCTCAATCTTGACACCATATCAATACGCCATGCCGAGTGAGGAAATGTCTAGGAACTCCAGCTCATCTTGGATATACCTGTGTAGGAAGCCATGGTACTTAAGTACCAAATGTCACTCAGAATCCTTGATACCCAACTTTGTGTGAAGGGTATGAAAAACATTGGTAAACTCTAACACATCTTGGTCCCTTCCATGCTGCAGTGTGGTCCATTTTATGTATTTATCCTCATAGATCCCGATAGAGTAGTACTACCTCTTGATGGCATCCTGCAATGAATTCCATGTGGGTGAAGCTGAAAATAGTGAGGGTGTACTTTCATCCTTCTTCTCATAGTAGGTTTCCCACTAGTCCTTGACATGGGGGGCAACTTTGAGAAGTGAAAGTAATTTTTTTCCCAGCTGGAAAAGTCATGAATACAAAAATGTATTTCTAGCAAATTTAACCATTTATCTATGATGTATGCATCTATCTAACCTTAAAATATGGGGATGTCAATGTTAACTTGTACCTTAAAGGGTGTGGAACTTCCAGAGTAGCTTCTGGAAGGACATGCATCGCCTTTCGATAGTCGCTAAAGAATTTGGGAAAAGTTGTTCATTATCGCATTCCTCTGTTGCTCGAGGGCTTCTTCAAGCAAGATTTTGAAAGGATATCCTACCCTCGTCTTTCTTCTCTTTTGCCATGGGAGGCTGTTAGGAATTGTGAGGCTAGTTTTGCAAAGGTTCAACCAGTTTGAGCCCTAATTCATTATAGTCCGACCTTGTTGGGGACATGCAAAGAAAAAAAGAGAAAGATTAGACCCCTCTGATACCACTAATATGAATTTAAATAGGAACATAACAAATTATAGATATATCCATAAATACAGAGATGCAACAGAAATAACACTTCATTTGATTAATATCAAATACTGAAATATGCTTATAAACAGAATGGAAATAAGACTAGCTCAAGCGATGGTAGCTTATCTCTGAGAAGAGATGTGGTAGATACATGCCTCTTAACTGTGTTACAATGAGGATCGGAGGCCTATTTATTATTGAGAAACAATGGAAAACCCTAAAAATCTAAAAACCTAATCCTAGGAGATGAAGCTCTAAAACTATGGGCCCCATTTGAGTAAATTGGTACATCAACTTCTCGTGGTCGTAACTTTGGCATACGATCTTAGTTTGACGTGCACAATACCTCTTTATAAAGATCTATTCGAGGAATACAACTTTTAAGTGGAAAACTTTGGCCTAGAACTCATGTTTGCTCTAGATTTCCCAAAAAACATCATTTAGGACCTCAAAATGGCTCTAGAAGTTTAGGACCCAAAAACTACCAAAAATAGTAAACTATGCTACACCAAGGAAACTGAAAAACAAAAAGAGATAGTGGTGAGGGTCCAAATGAAATAGGTGGGTGGCTACCAACATCCACCTAGATCAAATACTTTGAGAATGGCAGCCCAATTGGACTTAGATGTTACCAAATCACAACAAGGGAGGCTACTCCAATTGAATGGTTTGGATAAGTTTAGATTGCAAGCCCTCCTACACACTGAAGTTATACAATTACAAAGGAAGGTCTAGCATTGCAGGCATATCAAGGAAAAAAAATTTCAAGAAGGGGATTGGGCACTATTATATGACTCTAGGTTCAAGGATTTCAAAGGAAAACTAATGAAAAGATGGTTAAGCCCATACCTGATAGAGAAATGTCATGACAATGAAGATGTTCCAATCAGGACCATTGATGAGGAAGGGATTCCCTTACTTGTAAATGGCTATAGGTTGAAGGTATACATAAAACCTATGTCTAAGGAAGACTTAATCAGTACAATAAACAAAGAAGTCAATGTGATTGGAAGTGTCATAGATTCGAGTCCACAAGATTCCTAGATACTTTTTTTGAAAAAAAAGGCCTGGATGAAAACCTTTATGAGGCATATGAGGCCAATTATTGGGTTGAAAACCTCTCTAAGCCAGCCCAAGAGCAACGAAAAAAGAGAAATAATACATATCCTTCAATGAAAACCTCTCTTGAGGCACCTAGGACAGTAATATAAGTTGAAACCCTCCTTTCAGGAAGCTTATGTGTCTCCAAAAACAAATTAAAAAAGAGAGAGAGAGAGAGAAGAGAAGAAAAAAACAAAAGGAAAAAAAACACAGGAAATGGATCTACAACATGTTTGCTAACTTTTTTCCCTTTTTGCAAGATTAAAGACATTGGAAAATTCCATAGCTAGAGCGCCAACATTCTCAAGATTATCTTGAATCCTCCCTTCATCCACTTCACATCCATCCTCCACACTCATGTGAACACCTCTCGCCACCGTCCCATTAGCTCAAAATTTGAGTTTCATCCCCTCCATGGTAATTTCTACAGGAAGGACTTGTAATTGCTACAGGAAGGTCCTGTAGTGCTACAGAAGGGTTTCAAAAAGTTATGGGAGAAAGATATGAAGGAAATGATAGACCAACATGACCTTGAAAAGGATGAATAAGGTTCCCCCACAATGATCCTCCATCCATCCATCACTCATCCATCCCAGTTCATATAAAAAAAAAAAAATCCATTGTCTTACCCTTGTTAAAAAATTCTTGAAGAATCCCACACAGCACATCCTCTTCATTTCCATGAATCTACACCACTATCAAAGTCCTAGAATTGTCCTCAACACCTTTTACATCCTCTCTCATCAACCTTGTGTAGCTTGAAGACCCTAGAAGGAAAGAAAATGAATGCTACAAGAAGGGAACCTCCTCCTGTAGCAGCCTCTACACACATCATAGAAATAAATAATCTTGTTTTTCCTCATGAGTAGGGGGGTGATGAAAACTTATGAGGCCACTCTGCGGTAGTCATATCACTCTCAGCAGGACTCTCCACCAGTAGTAGTAGCCTGGACATCAACAAGGTACCTGCACACACAAAAGCCACAACAGTCAAATATCATAAGGAACAACGAAGAAATACATAGGAAAAACAAAACAAGTCAACTCCGTTGATGACAATAATGAGGTCCAACTCCAACATGTGCATCATTGCATCAATTTGATCATGAGATAGGCACATGTATGGAAAAATCTCATCTCCTCCCTATGTGTAAATAACAAAAAGTGTGTAAATGTCAAGAGGAGGTGTTCTAATAAGCTAGATGTGGCCAGTTAACTTAGCCACCCTTGGCTAGTAAACAAAAAGTGATCGTAAGCACTCATGCAATGTGGAGGTGTCATATCAGTCGAGTTGGGATCACAGAGAGTGGGTGGTGATTACGAGGAACGAGGTAATAATTACTCTGAGTGGGGACACTGGTCCAAAAGACTAAACCTCATGTGACTAGTAGATCATCACACACTCCAAGCCTAAGCCAAAAATGGCATAGTATATACTGGGGCTCGAATTATCTTCCATAAATGCTCATTTCAAAAATATTTGAGAGGATGAGCTCAGGGTGCCATCAAGGAGTTTCAAACCTTGTTTTTCCATTTCTATAGGAGGGAGCTATAGGAAAGCCTACAACTGGTACAGGAAGGACGGGAGATTGCTACAGTAAGACTAAAAAGGTTAAGGAACACTACAAAGTCAAATTGGTCTCCAATTTATTACCTTCATCCCCAACCTTGTGATAGTGCACTGTATCCTTCTTGCATCCATAAATTGTATGCAAGGTGCACTTCAAATTCTACAGGAAGTAGCAGTCAAATTGTGAAATTGAAAATTCTTTTTGGGATGTAGATTAGAGGGAATGTAGGTAATTATCATCAACTAGGAATTTTAACCCATAGTTGCCACTGAATTATACACCAAATCTATCACAAGAAGTATCTCTCCTTCACTGAGCTAAAAAAAGAGATGGGGGAAGGATTTAATAGAAGAGAGCCCTTTGATACCAAAAGAATCCATCTACACCTTCCTGTCGTAGAAATTTTTAGAAGACACCAGTGGCTAGTATTCTTTGAACTTTGAAAGGATATGATGATGATATTTCATTTGAATCTTCCATGGCCATGAACTCACAAATAGAAGACAATTCCACCATTGTGGTGAGGGGATTATCTATCTCACTCATCCATAAGCTATTTAGCAGAGTGACAACCCTACCCCTAGGGATCAAATGGGGCAGAGAAGACAAGACCATTGGTGCCATTGCTAAAAGAAGTTCTTCACTACTAATGAAAAGGTTGTCAAGGATAAGAATGGAGTTAGGAGGGAAATCCTACCTTACACTTGGGATGAGGTTGCCTACCATATCCTGAAATACATCTCCTATGAGGGGAGGATGAGTGTGATCTATGTCTACCATTTTAGATTACTTCATGAAATCAGATTCAAGAATAATTTCCCCTGGCTCAAAGACTCAGTGTAACATACTTCTTCCTACAGTCCATCAGGGATATGAGTCAGAAAGTGTGAGAGGGAAAACACCAAAACCTAGGCCACCATGGCCTCATTAAACTGATAGTGGTGGATACCTTGAACAAACTAAGAATCCATGTCCTTTGGTACAAATTCATATACATGGATAGAGAGGCCTTAATTAACACACAAAACCTCACACCAGGTGATACCCCAACCTCTAGTGTTGGAGGAAGAGAGGAGAAATAAAAATAATAAGAAGAAGGGGCAAAGGCAGGAGAGGAAGAAGTAGTAGGGTTAGAAGAAGAATAAAGAGAAACAGATGCAGAGAGGATAGAGAAGGAACCAAAGGAAGAGGTAGAAAAAGAGAAAGAGGGGGAGGAAGAGGGGGAGAAACAGGAAAAGTCAAAACCTGAGAAAACTATTGATCCAAAGAAACAAAGGTATCCCCAGAGCAAGCAAGTTTTTTTTCTCCATGACCCACTGCAAAGGAGGTAGCTGCAACCTTAGCTACCTTGAGCACCCCAGTAAAACCTAAAAATAAAAGACAAAGGAAAGTCCCCTTATAATTTAAGACCAAGAAAAGCACCAAGTCAAACAAGGAAGGCCTCAAACGCCCACCAAATCCCCTATCATAATTGAAGATTCCCCAAGTAATAAAGAGGAGGTGGGGCCCACTGAAATAAAAATTGAAGAGGTTACCTCTCAAAAATCCATAACAAAGACTCCTATAGCATATGCAAGGAGGCCCACCACTAGATCAACCTCCTTCAAACAACCCAAGACACCTACCACCCTCCAACAAGAATAAAAGAGCATGCTACAGGAAAAACAAAGTGTGTTACATGAAAAACAATGTGTGCTATAGGAAGAACAAGAGATGCTACAAGAGGGGCAGAATGTGCAACAGGAGGGGAAAAATGTGACACAACAGCTATAGGAGGTAACAGCTTCCCCAACAACATTTGAGGGGGACTTCTCAAAGCTCCAGGAGCCTAGTCCACAACCTAGCCTAAGCTCCTATTATAAATTCATTAAAGGAATGAGAATTATTCCCCAAAAATTTGAAGTCCCACTTTTCTTTGAGCTAGAAGCAAAAAGAGGGAGAACCCATAGATGGATGCAAATTGCTGTCTAGAAAGGTGGAAAATGTGGGCCTCATGGAAGAAAAGTTCCTTGTGATGGGAAAATAATTAAGTTAGATAAGAGAGAGGGAGTCCACAATGCGGGAGCAACTACACGCAAAAAATGTGTGGTTGAGGGAGAAGCTGCCGAAGAAGGAAACTGGACTGGCCACAATGGAAATGCTCTCCATGGAGGCATTAAAGTGCATACAACCACCCAAGTCTTATGCACTATTTATCAAATAGCAGTGGATGCAATTCCAAATCAAGACCTTAACACAACATGGGTCTATGCCATTTCAAAATTACAAAAAATTCATTGAATTTTGCAGCCAGGTTAGCATAGAAGATAGAGAAAATTTTGCTTAGTTCTATATTCATAACCTAACCTTGACTGATATGAATATTTGGGATCCCAATGAAAAATTGGGTGATACACAACTAATGGCCCTAACATCCTAGATGACTCATGATGAGGCAAGAGCTGAGGAAGTAAAGAGAGTCATCGCAAAGAAAGAAAAGGAACCACTTTATATCAGGGTAGAGCTAATCAGCCCAATGGATGTCATTAGTAATCAAAGCATCATATCCAATTATAATGACCTAGCACCCAAATACCTTGCCACCCAGGAACAATCCATCTCACGTTTTGAAGAAACACTTAGGTTTTTAGGGACAAAAAGCCAACAATTGTGCCAGAGGTGATGGAATGGATTACCCCACAGTCTCCAAATTAGGGAGTATTACTCTCCTGAAAGGCTGATGAATACATTGGAGATGACACTCTTATAGAAAAGATTCATGCAAAGATTAAAATTCAATTGGATTGGACTCAAGCTCAGTCCACCCTTGCTGCTAGGCCTACACGAATGAAGAAATGAAGTGGAGGAGAGGAAGGAGTGGGAAGAGATAGAAAAGAATGCAGGCTTCTATCCTCAAGAATACACACCATCTGAGGAGCCTTGGGATTTCAGGGAGGCCACCAAGGCCATGAAGGACATGGGAATAGATGACTGAGTTTCTCAGAGGATGAGAAATAGGTTCAATAAGGGGGTGATGATGAGGTTCATCAATAGGTATATCATAAGGGTCATAATGCCATCCTCCAACTTTAGAACTATCTCTTTCTCACATTTATTTACAATTTTCGTTATATTATGATTAGTGAGAGGGGTAAAAGATGTTTTGCTATGTCATGTGGCCTAATATGGGGCAATTGTGAGATGATTTCAATGCAAGAGATCATAGTAGACAACATGGAGATATTTCAGGAGGTTTTCCACATCCTTAACTCCCTCAATCATGCAAAATCACCACACTCTCTGTCATCAGCTCGAGGTCATTGGCATCCAATCAGGAAGAGGTCATTGGTAGCCAAGCAAGTGCAGTTAAAGGAGATATAGATGCACCCTTCTCAAGTTTTGGGAGAGAAACATTCCTATTTTCTAGGGAGTTGTTGGTAGATACCCTCTTGTATAAATAAACAAGCCAAAAATCTCAATAGGATTCAAACTTTGTTTTCAACTAAGAGGCTATTGATCTCAAGCACTTGATATTGATATTTTTGACTAGTTATGTGATGTATTTGACATTAGATGCAATGATAATGAGAATTTTCTTATTGATCCATCATTGAGTTAGTTTAAGAGGAATGGGGCTCTTGGGTTTGGGCCCAACCCCAGTGGCTTGGGTTCCTCTTATTTATTTGTATTTCCTTTTTAGCTTAGAATTTTTATTAGTTTTTTGCATTTCATTAGAACATAACCCCTCAAAAGTCTTGTGATTGCAACCTCTATCTCATCTCTCTCATGGGAGCATGAATGGAAGAATATACAATCACATCACAAAAATGTTATGTTTATGATTTCTTAGAAGAAGGTATATGTTAGTCATTTTGTTTTGCATCTACTTATTATAGGTTATAAGTTGATTTGTTGACAAGATCAGATTTTTTGGCATAGATTAGATGGTATTTAAATTCAACTCATCTTTTCCACCATTGGTTATTTTACTTTATTTATGATAAAAGAGTATGTGCATGTGATTTTGCAGGAGATGTTTGGATCTGTAGGAAAAGGGACCTTTCATCATCTTCATCCATGACTTCTTCACCCTCTTTGATGAATCCAAAAATTATTTTCTTGAGATCATTCCCTTAGGTCACCATGAGCAGCCCTCTTAGTCAAAAACATGCCTTCTTGAGGTGTTTAGCTCGGCTAGGGGTGTTGGCCACCTTTCATCCATCTACCACAATCTCCATCCACCTTTCCATCCCTTGATATAATCATTCCTACCCTCTAAACCTTCTCGATAACCTTCCTGTAGCATTACAGGCCTTCCTATAGCATTACAAGGCACATGTAGCAGGTTTCTGTAGTGTGCATGTAGTAGCCTTTTGTTGAGATTGCAACAAGATGATGGAGCTTAGTGAAAAGAGTCGCCTTCACTAAGTGGGCCCGCAGGCAAATTATGGTGCAAAGTCTATTTTTAGACATATGGATCATGTCTAT
>APFE031025578.1:0-21614 GCA_000404065.3 Pinus taeda | reverse complement strand
TCTCTCTTCTCTCCTCCCTTAGGCCTTCCCTTTGGTGTCTTTTTATACCAATTCCAAAGTAGTTCTTTAGTTAGGAATTGGTTGGGAACAGTTGTGGCCACAGGCACTAACAGGTGATCAGCAGGTAAAACCTGCGATCTCCGCTCGAAAATAAGGAGTTTTATATTTTTTTTAAGTGTTTTAATACATATACGCGGGTTGGGTATATACGAACCCGCGTATACACGTGTTTAACTCAGGGCAATGTTGTGTACAGGGAATAAAACACTGTTTTTTAGATTTTGGACCAGGTCTGGAAGGAAGGGTTGCCCTAGGCCATGAGTGCAACATCACAAACCATAATAGTGAAATTTGAAGCTATAACACTAATGAATCTCTTGTTAATGTTTCAAGGGTTCATCAACACAAAATGGCTTTCATATGGAGAGAAAGTGAATAGGAGGACCATGATTTAAATGTAGAAAATGATTCTGCAACCATCCAGGCATTAAAGAACTATGGATTTCTAAAATTCTTCTGGATTCCTGGTATGAGGAAAAAAATGGAGTTGTTGAAATACCTTATTCATTCAATGGATGTTCAAGCACAAGAATTCAAGTTTTGGGAACATCTACTCAAGAAAATGGTAGAGGATATCTATTTTCTTACAGGACTGTTCAATGTGAGGGGTGCCCCTATATCTCTCCTCGGTGGGAGAAGTGGTGGGGAGATAGTGAAAGATTATATTGCCACCTATTGTAGACCTTGAGCTCAACCAACAAAGGATGGGAAGATTAGTATAAAAGATGTGACCCAGCTACATCTGAGAATGACCCTATTCATTATCCCAAGATTGGCAAGTAGATCCACATTGCATGTGAAAAGCAGATCATATGTGCAATATGGATTGAAGTGTCTAGAGCCAACGCTCTTCAACTCGAGCAAGGGATTTCTAGTCAATATGAAAGAACAATTGACTAAGGCAAAAGAGGGAAAACTAAAGAAATTTGGATACAGTGTGATGTTAGTTTCCTTTGCATCAAAGTGGGTTTCGTTACTTCAGCCTCAACATATCATACTCGAGACTATCTATCTGAGGGTGCCACAAATGAGGAGGTGGATATATCGCATGTCCAGACATGCAAGGCCATTGATGATCATCTTTTCACAAGCCTTCTTTGGATGGCTTCATAGACAATTTATTATGATCAACAAATATCCATACATAGGCATGGATTTTCATGATGACCTTGAGCTCGTGCTTCTTGAGGGTGAGGCATGGGGTGCTTTAGGTAATAAATTTTGAACTTTTAATTTTTAAAAATTTTACAATTTTTTTTGTGTTTTTTGATGTTTTTGAGACTAAACTATTGATGTTTCAAGTAGATGTGGGGCCAGTTTGATCTATTGGTTCTTCATGTCTTCATCATGCAGAGGAACAAAGATAGGAGGAGGTAGTAGAACTAGCATGGGTCACTATGGTGGGACGAGATATGCTACAGGATCCATATGTAACAGAGGTCTTATTAGAGGTAGAGCTCCACATGGAATGGTTGACACATGGAATTGATGATATCGCGGTCAACCTACTTTCACTGTGACTTCAGCGATACACCATAGGAGTGCTTAGTCATATCAGTCGAGTACTACGCAAGATGGCTCGTGTAGTATCATTATATCATGAGCCCCTTTGATTTTTCTATTTAGATCTTGGATGTAGGCATTTTTTATAAGGACGATGTATGCCATCTGTGTCTCAGGTGCAAATTTTTTATAGTGTTTTTGGGTTTCTATTGTATTTTCAATATGGTGTGATGTGAATTGAAAATTAATTACATTCGTTGCAAATGTATATATAAAACATGATTAGCTAGGGCATTGGTAAATGTATTTAGATTCTTATAAATGTGTTCATATTATATGAAGTTGAAATATCTTTCTAGATGTTGTACTCTTAAAACCATGTGTAAGATGGTGGGTCTTCTAACTGAATAGACATCGACAAGTTGTAGTACTATGAGTTGTGAGTCAAGTCTGGCAACTAAACAATGGATACCTTGTGCAATAGCATCAGATAGTAGCTCAACCAGTACGTTATACTCAGCGATGTTGTTGGTGGAACGAACAATACAAATCCCTCGCAGATTCACTAAATTGCCATTTAGAGCAAAGATAGTTCAGTCGTCGAGCTACTGTTTGATGTTATTGCACATGGTATGTATCATTAGTTGTCAGAATTGACTCATAACTCGTAGTACTACAACTTGTGAGTGTTTATTCAGTTACAAGTCCCACCATCTTATGCATGGTTTTAAGAGTACGCTTAATAGAAAGACATTTCGACTTCATACAATATGAAAACATTTCTAGGAATCTAAATACATTGACAGATGCCTAATCATGTTTTAGCTAGATATTTGCAACGATGTAATCAATTTTTCAATTCGCATCACACCATATTGGAAAATACAATAGAAACCAAAAAATGCATTAAATATATATATTATATATATATATATATATAGATAAGTTTGGTTTTACAAAAATTTGTGCTTGAGACATGGATGGCATACATCGTCCATATAAAAAAAAATACATGCAAGATCTAAGTATAGAAATAAAAGGTGCTTATGTTAGAATGACACTACATGAGCCATATTGTGTAGTAGTTGACTAATATTAGGCACTCTTATGGTGTATCTCTGAAGTCGTAGTGGAAGTATGTCGACTACAGTATTGTCAATTCCATGTGTCAAACCTTCCATGTGGTGCTATACCTTTGATAAGACCTCATCTACATATGGATACCATAGCATATCTCGTCCCATCGTAGCGACCAGTGTTGGTTCTACTTCTTCCTCATGTTGTCGTTCCTCTGCACGACGGAGATATGAAGCACCAATAGGTTGAACTGGTCCCACATCTGCATGAAACATCAATAATTTAGTCTCAGAATGACCTAGGTGTATATTAGTGGCCATCCACCTATTCCACTTGGACCCCCACCATTGTTTCTTTCAGTTTTTCAGTTTCCTTATTTGTAGCACAATTTACTATTTTTGGCATTTTTCGGGTCCTCAACTTCTAGAGTTGTTTTGAGGCCCTAAACAACGTTTTTTTGGAAAAATTGGGACCCACATGGGCTGTAGACCAATGCTTTTCATTCAAAATTTTTATTCTTCAGATAGATCTTTCTAACGAGGTATTGTGTGCATCAAACAAAGATCGTATGCCAAAGTTATGACCCTAAGAAGTTGATTTACCCAAACGAGGCTGATAGTTTGGCACTTCATCTCTTAGGGTTAGGTTTTTGGATGTTTAGGGTTTTCCATTGTTTCTCAATAATAAATAGGCCTTTGAGCCTTATTGTAACACAATTTAGAGGCATGTATCTACCACATGTCTTCTCAGATAAAAGCTACCATTGCCTGGGCTAGTCTTATTTCCATTTTGTTTGTAAGCATATTTCAGTATTTGATATTAATGACATCAATTGTTATTTCTACTGCATCTTTGTTTTTATGGTTATATATGTAATTTATTGCATTCCTGTTTAAATCTAGACCAGTGGTATCAGAACGGTCTACTCTCTCTTTGTTTCTCTTTGCATGTCCCCAACAAGGTTGGGATATAAGGAGTTAGGGCTCGATCTGGTTGAACCTTTGCAAGATTAGCATCCCAAACCTCGACAACCACCCATGGGGGAAGAAAAGAAATATGAGGGGGCATGAGATCCTATCAAATATTGTTCGAGGAGGCTCTCGAGAAACAAAGGAATGCGATGATGGATAACTTTGCCCATATCCCTCAACAATTACCCACGAGTGGCACATCCACATCTAGTAGCCACTTTGGAGGCTCCACTCCTTTTCAGGTACAAGTAAACTTTGACATTCCCATATTTGAGGGCCAAATAGATGTAGACATTGTAGACAAATGGTTAAATCTACTAGAAGGATATTTTTTTGTTCATGATATTTCCAGCTGGGAAAATATTACCTTTTCTCTTCTCAAAGCTGCCCCCCATGTGAGGGACTCATGGGAAACCTACTTTGAGAAGAAGGATGAAAATATGACCTCACATTTTTTAGCTGCACTGACCTGAAATTCATTCTGGGATGCCATCAAGGAGCAGTACCACCCTGTTAGGAGCTATGAGGATAAATACATAAAGTGGATGACGTTGCGGTAGGGAAGGGACCAAGATGTGTCAGTGTTTACCAATGTTTTTCATACCCTTCACACGAAGTTGGGTATTAAGGATTCTGAGAAAAGTTTGGTACTCAAGTACCGTGACTGCCTACATAGGTACATCCAAGATGAGATGGAGTTCCTGGACATCTCCTCTCTTGGCATGGCGTATTGAAACACCATCAAGATTGACCAAAAGTTTAAAAAGAAGAAGCACTAGTTTGGATCTGTGAATCTAAAGCAAGGGAAAGGTGCCCCAAAACTGCAGAGGAAATGAAAAATCCAAGGTAGGGCATCCCATGACAACCCACCAAAGCTGCAAGTAAAGAACAATACCATGAAGCTAAATAATGACACGAGAAAGTGGTGCGAGTTTCATAAGAGCTCCACTCACAACACAAGTGACTGTTAGGCCAAGCAGTAACTGGTGGCCAAACTGAAGGCTTCGAAATAAGATGCATGTTTCGAGTCTAAGTTAGAACCTGACAAGAGGAATGAAAAAGGGAAGAAGATTATCGATGCGGAGCCTAATGCCACCATTACCACCACGAAGATCTAGAAGGAGGAACCTGAAGATCCATAGGAGGAGGAGCGCCTTTTCCACTCCTAGATGTGGGTAAAGGGTTTCCCGCTATAGTTCATTATTGATAGTGGGAGTCAAAACAACCTCATTTTGGCAGAGGTCATGAAGCAACTAGGTTTACCAACCACAACACACCCACAGACATACACTATCGGGTGGCTTCACCAAGGAAGGGATCTTCGCGTGAGCCAACAACGTCGCCCTCCATACAGCATCAAGCCCTTCATGGATGAGGTATTATGCAACATTGCTCTTCTTGATGTTTTTGATGTATTATTAGGCCAACCATACTTGTGGAAGCGACATGTTGTGTATGAGTCAAGGCCCCATGTTGTTATTGTTACTTTGAGAAATAAGTGTTACAGGATACTGAAGGTAACACTACTTACCACCATCTCTTTGGTTACTGCAAAAGAATGCAGTAAGCTCATTTCCAAAACTAGGAAATTTGTTTTCCCAATGATATGCCCTTAGTGAAAGAAGAATATGTTGGCGATGACCTCTAGATAGAACCCTTTTGCACGACAACAACAAATGGACAAGGTCATGGAGGAGTACAAGGACATCTTCACCTCCCCCGAAGGGGTGCCTCTGCACTGTTAGGTCAAGCACTCCATCGATATGACCCCAGGTGCATCCTTTTCCAATGGACCAATTTATCATCGATTCGTTCTGGAGAACGACGAAATCGAGAGGCAGATTCAAGATTTGTTGTAGAAAGGTCACATCTGGCCGATTTCATTGCCTTGTGGGAGCTCGATTGTGTTGGTACAGAAGAAGGATGGGACTTAAAGACTATGTATTGACCATTCGACACTGAACAAGATAATTTTCTGGAATAGGTACCTAATCCGATGGATTGATGACCTTGTAGACCAACTCAAGGGGGGGAAATATTTCAGCAAGATTGACTTGAAGTTTGAATATCACTAGGTACCAATCGAACCCTCTGATGAGTGGAAGACTACCTTCAAAGCAAATTAGGGCCTTTTCGAATGGCTAGTTATGCCTTTTGGGTTTAGGAATGTTCCTGCAACCTTCATGAGGCTGATGGATGACATCTTGCGGCTATTCACCAACTCATTTGTAGTGGTATACTTGGATGACATCCTAATCTTCAACGAGAGTTGGGAAGAGCACCTCCACCACATCTTACAGGTTCTCCAAACACTGTGACAACACAAGATATGTGCCAATTTGGAGAAATGCACTTTTGGCATGACCCAGGTTCAATATCTAGGATACATTATTGATGAACGGGGGGTACATATGGATCCAACCAAGATCCAAGTCATTTGGGATTGGCTAGCCCTAATCACTCTTACAAAGATCCGTAGCTTTCTGGGTCTTGATAATTTATACCGTAGGTTCATGTTGGGATTCTCTCATATCACTTGGCCCTTGAGTCAAATCACCAAGGGAGGAGTGAAAGAAAAGTTCTTTTGGTTTGAATCTCAACACAAGGAATTCGCAGAGTTGAAACATCGCCTCTGCTCTACACCAGTGCCCACTTTACTAGACTTGGAATAGCCATTTGAGATCAAGACAGATGCCTCTGAATATGCTATTGGCGTAGTCCTTACTCAATAGGGGCATCCAATGGAATATCATAGTGAGACACTTACAGACACAGTCTGGAAGTATCCCACTTATGACAAAGAGATGTATTCAATTGTGCAGGCTTGTTAACAATGGAAGCATTACATTTTGGGGAAGGAAGCGGTCATCCACACACACCACTGACCCTTGCAATTCACACAGATGCAAGGGAAGTTGCAAAATGATCACCATCAAAAGTGGTCCACACACTTGGAAAAGTTCCATTTGAATATCAAGTATAAGAAGGGTAGCACAAATAATGCGGCATACTGCCTCAATTGACCACCGATCATGGCGTTAACCACCTTACTCAACTCTTGTGGGAACGAGATTATGATTTTCCACTTCTCTACAAAAGTGACCAAGAATTCGGCCACACATACCTAGCACTCTTGGAGGGTCACCAAGTTTTAGATTTTGACCTCCATGATCCCTGTTATGCCACCTGGCACATCTTTGTGTTCCTTCAAGCGAGCGAGCCAAGATGATTTGGGAAGCATACTATAGTTGGCTTGCTGACCATTTCGGGGTCGAGAAAATAGCGGAAGTACTGCAGAAGTATTTCTATTCGTTGAATCTTTGACAGGATTTCGAGAAGTACATTGGATCATGTACTGCTTGTGTCATTACCAAAGTGACCATCAAGAAGTAAGGCATATAGACTCTGCTTCCTACCCCTAGTTGACCTTGGGAATCCATCTCCATTGATTACATGTTGAGCCTTCCTTCTACTAAGCATGGTAACGACTGTTTTTTTGTGGTCGTCGACATATTCTCGAATATGGCCATTATGGTGGCCTGCAAGAAGAATATCAAAGCAGAAGCCACTACTAAATTCTTCTTTGAAGGTGTAGGTACACTTTGGGAGCCCACAGTCTATCTTCTTAGACCAGGACAATAGGTTCCTCATTACATTTTGGTCCAGTCTCTTATCGATGCTGGACACCAAGCTCACTAAATCCACAACTTTCCATCCCTAAACTGATGGCGAGACAAAGGTCATCAACAGGATGATCATACACATTATGCACATGTACAAATTAAAGCATCCAAACACATGGGATGAGATCCTCCCCTATGTCTAGCACAACTATAATCGGGCTCTCCACAACGCAATTGGCGACAACCCTTTTCAGGTGGGCTTGGGATTATAGCCACTATGTCCCATTGATGTGGCCATACCATTTGTAGCTACTCAGGTAGGTTCGGCTCATGTCCAGTTAGAAGTCGATAAGGCAAACAAATTCATTGATAAAATCCAATATATCTGTTAGTAGGTCCATGACATTCTAGAGAAATCAAATGTCAAGTACAAGCAATGACATGATCAACATCGGGTGCCACACAAGTTTTAGGTGGGTGGAAAAGTTTGGTTGCATTTGTAGAAGGAGCGCCTTACTTGAGCCTATCAGAAACTCGTACCACTCTGATACGGTCCTTACATCATTACCAAGGATGTGGGAGAAAATTCATTTGAGCTTATCATTCCTCCATTCCTTGGCTTTCACCCAGTGTTCAATGTGGACCACCTTCAACCATACTTCCCACCATTGTTGAACACATCAGACATTGTAGAATAGCTCACACCTATAGAGTTAAATCCAGATTGCATGGAACAAGACACAACTAATTGGATCCTAGACATGCAAATCAATAACACCAAATAACAAATGATCTAACTATATTGAGTTATCAAAGAAGGCCAACTCCTTCACTAGGGCAAGTGGCTCACCAAGGACCATGTTTAGTAAAATTTTCCTTATCTCATGGAGGAACTCAATGCAATGGGGACCATTTCTTCCTAAGAGGGGAGGAATGATACAGGTGGATATTGGTGGCCACCCATCTATTCCACTTGTACCCCCACCATTGTTTCTTTTAGTTTTTCAGTTTCCTCATTTGTAGCATAATTTACTATTTTTGGCAGTTTTTCGGGTCCTAAACTTCCGGAAATTTTTTGAGGCCCTAAACGACATTTTATGGGAACACTGGGACCAACATGGGCTTGATAAAAAAAAAATTCACTCAAAATTTGTATTCCTTGGATAGATATTTTTCACGAGGTATTGTGCACGTCAAACGAAGACAGTATGCCAGAGTTACAACCCTAGGAAGTTGATTTACCGAAACAGGGCCCATAGTTTTGCGCTTCATCTCCTAGGGTTAGGTTTTTGGATGTTTAGGGATTTCCATTATTTCTCAATAAGAAATAGGCCTTTGAGCATCATTATAACATGGTTCAGAGGCATGTTGCTACCATATCTCTTATGAGAGATAAGCTACCATCGCCCGAGCTAGTCTTATTTCCATTCTGTTTGTAAGCATATTTCAATATTTGATATTAATGAAATGAAGTGTTATTTCTACATCTTTTTATTTATGGTTATATCTATAATTTCTTTCATTCCTTTTTAAATCTGGATCACGGAAACATCAAAAAACACACAAAATCTTTTGTAAAACTTTCAAAACATAAAAGGTCAAAATTTCTTACTTGAATCACCTCATTCCTCACCCTCAATAAGAATGAGCTCGGGGTCATGACATCAATCCATGTTTGTGTAAGGGTAGTTGCTGATCATGATAAAAATGTCTACGCAACCATCCGAAGAAGGCTTGTGAAATGTTGATCGTCGAGAGACCTACATGTCGGTACATGTGATCTATCCACCTCTTCCTCTGTAGCACCCTCAGATAGATAGGCTCGAGTATGATATGTTAAGGCTGAAGTAATGGAATCCGCTTTAATGCAAAGGAAACTAAGATTGCACCATATCCAAAGTTCTTTAGTTTTCCCTCTTATTCCTTAGTTAGTTGTACTTTCATATTGACAAAAACTCCCTCGCTCCAATTGAAGGGTGTTGGCTCTAAACACTCTAATCCATATTGCACATATGATATGCTTACCACAGGAAATGTGGGGCTACCTTCCAATCTTGGGATAATGAATAGGATCATTCTAAAAGCTACCTGGGTCACATATCTTATACTGATCTTTCCATCCTTTGTTGGCTGAGCTCGAGGTCTACAATAGGTGGCGATATAATCTTTTACTGTCTCCCCACCACTTCTCCCACCAAGGAGATATATGGGGGCACCTGTCATGGATAGTCCTATTAGAAAATAGATATCCTCTACCTTATCTCTAGTAGATGTTCCCCAAGCCTGAATTCTTGTGCCTCAACATCCCATGAACGAACAAGGTATTTCAACAACTCCTTATGTTGCCTCATATGAGGAAGCTAGAAGAATTTTAGCAATCAATATTTCTTTAATGCCTAGATGGTAGTAGGATCATTTTATACGTTTAAATTCGGTTCCTCATGTTCTATTTCTCTCCATATGAAAGCCATTTTGTGATGATGAACCCCCTGAAACATCAACAAGAGATTCATTAGGATATTTTTCATACAAAACACTTGTCAAATTTTGATGGAAAATTGATAAAAAAAACTTTAGATTTGCACCCAACACACCCCATAAGAGAAAACCAGAGTGTTGCACCTTTGCCTGCAGTGCATCACTGCCTAGGTGCAACACATGTTTCGACCCTCTAGGCCTACGTTCAAGGATAATTTTAGGGGCGAATGTTCGCCCTTTGGCAAAATTAAGGGGTTTTAAATTTTTAGTGGGCGAATATTTTGTATCATAGTACATTTTTACAAATCACCTCAAATAGCCCACCTTATTTTAAGGGAGAGGGTAAAAAAGGTAAATTTAGCCCTTGAAATTAGGAGTTACAACCTTCCATTCGCCCATTTTCAAGAATAGGTTTTATTTAAGTGAATCCATTCGCCCATTTTCAAGAATAGGTTTTATTTAAGTGAATCCTATGGGCCAAATACCATATTTATAAAAGAGATATGGTAAATTAATAAAAATATAAATAAATGAGAGGTATGGTAAATAAATAAACATTTTTTATATTTACTCCATAAGTCACCTTATATACATGCAAGGATGTAAACAATAAAAATATAAGTAAAGTGGAGGTATGGTAAATAAATAAAACATCTTTTTATACTTACTCAAAAGGTATGGTAAATAAATAAAAATATAAATAAAATAGACGTATGGTAAATAAAAAAAACATCTTTTTATATTTAGTCCATAACCCTCATTCGAAAGAGGTTTTATTTAAGTGAATCCTATGGGCCAAAAACCATATTTGTAAAAGAGGTATGGTAAATTAATAAAAATATAAATAAACGAGAGGTATGGTAAACAAATAAAACATTTTTTTATATTTACTCCATAAGTCACCTTATATTTACAAACACCCAAAAAATGGGTTATATTTAGGTGAAACCTATGGGCAAAGTACTATGGGACAAATACCATGGACTAGATTGTTATTAATACCATGCAAAAAAACCATTATTAACCCTAATATTAGAATTAATAAAAATATGGCACATGGTATTGACCCATGGTATTCACCAAAATGGCACATGGTATTGACCCATGGTATTCACCATGGTAGTGAAAGACTTGCCAAGATATTACAAGATTTTAATTGAGTAAAATATTCGCCATGCCTGGTGAGAGATTCGCCAAAAAATTATATATACATATTATATTATTGATAAAATCGCCTTCCATTTTTCCTATATACCATGGAGATTCGCCCATTTATTATATTTATAAATTTAGGGGAGGTTCTTAAAATTTTCCCTGCCTACTTTGGTCCTAGGGTGAAATTTTGGAGCCCTAGGGACCTCACAAACTTAGAAATTTTTCTTGAAATCACAAAATGGAACCACTGAAAGAAAGAGAAGGGTTTTAGCTCCTACATGGAAGTGACAGTACTCGAAATCATCCACTAGATTGACCGTAATCATCTATAGAAGATCGAGGGAAAAAGTATTAATAACTCTCGTTGTTAGAGATAAATGTGAAATGGTAAAAATGAATAGTCATTTTTGAGTATATGTGATCATATTTTTCATTATTTTATTCAAATACAATGTTTTAATCAAGTGATGATTCAACTTTACTATGAAACACGCATGCTTAATCTTTTGTGTTGTTCTGAGCAAGTCCATATCTATTAACAGACTTTGTTGTGCTTTACAAAGGTGATTTTGATGAAGAGTACACTTTTATCTCTTTGTCAGGCTCTCTAAACCTATGAAAAAAGAACCCCTTGGAGTCCTCTTTCATCTCTTTTCAGACTCCTAAAAGATGAAAAAATTGTCGAACACTTGTCTTTTCGAAGTAGTAATAGTAAATGAAAAGACTTCTATGGAGTATAATTTTACATATTTTCTAGACTGAGATAGACTAATTATGAAAAAGGAATACCTTAGTTAAACATGGCTAAGATGTTCTCATGGGTATTGTTTTCTACCTTTTCAGACCTAAGGGACTACTTACAAAAAGGGACATCTAGAGTTTTCTTTTTTGCCTCTTTTTCAAACACTCTAAACTTGAAAAAGAAGTCAAGTTTCACCCTCACTAGACTCATAGAAACATCGAACATCGATGGAATATTAGATCATGGTGGGGCCAAGCCACTCCTTCTCAAGGTTCATTAAATATACTCAAATAGATTCATCTGAAGGATGCACTTACAAATCAAGCATATGTTATCCTCTTCAAGCTTGTTAAAAAATAAAGAGGTACTGACCAATATGGTTGAGGAAATTGGGAAAGGAAGGTATTTCATTTTTTAATGGTGGTGAGTTGCCCTTGAACATGATACTGTTATACTTCATCTCTGTGTTTGTTGGCATGGGTAATATTCTTGTCTTTCGGTTCATCGTACCTTCATAGAACCTCCATTTCAGTTTTGGGTCAATGTTGCACACTCCATTTTATTGTCGTCATTGTGTTCAAGAGAATTCATTTAGTTGATATCCGTTACAAGAGTCTTAATCCTTTATTCCACATTTTGCATTCCTTTTCTAGTTCCATATCAGCATCATTCTGATCATTTTATCTCAATCATCATACCTGTTTCGTGTTGTTGATAGGGGATACATCAAGGGCCTCCTCCAATGGGTTGCTTCCTATCGACATCAACACATTATCCAGGAAGATGACTTAGAAACACCCATCGATACCTTGGTGTTTGTATACATCAATGGGAAGTTTCCTAACTCTTGCTGACAGGCTTGCATCATTGGCCTTCGACTGAAATATTTTGTGTGGTGTTCGACATCAACTCATTCATTCACACCATACAGATTGTACTTGAGTACCTTGAGATCCATTTAAAACTTACATCGTCGACCAGTAATCAAATGGTGTCTACCATGTTAGCTCATTGATCGACATGGTTAGAATCGTACATTGGTTGGTCATGTGAATGAGATAGAAAACCTCAGATCTACTTTTCCACTATCCAAGATACGATTTAGAGATTATACAGAGATCACTATGAATGAGGGCTATGGTAATACTAAAAATCATCGTTTTATGGGTCCATTGTCAGTCATTAGTGGACATGCCTTTTGATCATTATACATGTAATGTTAGCTTATGTGCTGAGTATGGGTATGCCTCCTATAGAAAAATAATGTCATGATGTAAATGTATTGTAACAAAAGATGAATCTCATTAGTTTTTCTTGATCCTAACTTGTCACAAGGTAAACTATTTCAGTCATCAGTCATCATCTCTGACTTTGCGCTTTAGGGGGGAACTCCGTTATAGGCTATTTTTTCACATCTTATCAATCAACCTTCTAATGGGATCATTCACATTTTATTCCTCCTTTACATCATCATTGCACAAAGCCCTATGCATGAATCTCTTATTCCCCACAGTTTTTGCCATGAACTGGATCATCTAAGCCATTTTTAGGACCAATGCACCCTAGCCTCTTGTTGGAAAATGTTCACCTATAGGTTTATCCATTGTGGCCTACATTGATCACCTACAAGTTTCTCTCCTTTCACCTATGTTAGTTCTATAAATTCAGGAAAAAGAGAGAGAATCCCAAAGCCTCCATTTCCAAAAGCTTCCAGGATTTTTTTATAACCATTTACCTCAGATAAAACTTTTAAATCCTATCCTATCCTACCTTGGAGTTTCCATCCCTTATCCTTAGATCGTCACTCCTATATATATTTGCAACCTTGCATATGCAATGGGTTGGATTTTTTAGAGTGATTCTACCCTTATGTTGTTGTTGTGAGAGTCATCCTTTGATGCATTTAGGGTGATTGGAGGTACACTTTTTGAAAAAGGAAACAAAATTAAACAACTTGGAGAATCTCTTCTACAAGAACAACACCTAAATATGATTGCAACTCTCTGCATTTATATCAATACAAAGAGTTCTTTTGTTTTCCTATATGTGATATAATTATTTCATATATTTCAATACCATGTTTATCTATTGAATGAAAGTAAATAGATGATGCTACATAGATCTTGTAGTCTCTTGGCTTGTGTTGTTTGGTTATGCAGGTTCTAATTTTAGTAGTTGAAGCTAGGATTGGAGAATTCAAGCCAAATAAGGAGTGAAACATACATCATATTTCAAGTAGGTTTGTTCCCCTCATCAATTTACTTTAAGGAAAACATTGGGTCCTTCGTCATTCTATTGTCTAGGTTAGCCACCAAACCTAGGGGAGATATTTCTTTCCTTGGTCATAAATCCTGCGTAACACACATGAAAATGCATGAACTCATAATCATACAAAAATAGTAACAACTATTTCAAATTTTCTAGACTATCCTATCCTAATTGCCGACTCCATCTCGAACATCCCTAGAGAAGGGAAACTATCTCAAGAAACCTAAAATTCTAAAATTCTAAAATTGTTAGATAGATGTAATTTTTTAATGAAACTTGCTTCAATTTATAAGAAAACAAAATTGAAATATTCAATACTTGTGACAATTCAATATCTAGCACATCTCCTAATAGGGAAGAAGAGAGTCACGTTGTGTCAAAATTCTAGATCGAATGGAAATATGTTAACATTTAATTATGTAATTATTTATTTTACAAAAATGTCTTCACAATACCGATATAATAAAAGTACATTAATAGTATGAACATGTTCTTTGAAAAAAACTAACATCTCTCAGCATATCTTCTATTAAACCTGAACCTAAAAACGTTATATTATCAATCTTTTTGTTCAAAAAATGACTTAACTGCAAATGGTGAACATATGATACATTCGTGTTAGATAATATTTGAAAAAATTACAAAATGTATGTGAATCAACAGTAATGCATACATTACATTACATTAAAAGATAAACCGTAAACATTGACACATATTAATCTCATTCCCTCTTCCTGATGACCAATTAGGTCTTTCCATACATCACGACAATCCTTTACATATGTTCTAACCTCTTCAATATTCATATTATGTATTTCCACATTTGTTTTAAATACAAAATTAGCACGTGCATCAACTAGTGCTCTTTGTCAATTTAGACCGACCTAAATTCCATTCAATGAAGTTTGTATGTTGTATATAATGGTGTCCCTTTCTTCTCGGCCAATCTGAGAAGTGGCATCCATCTCCAACCGCAAAGTTACCAGATATGGAGGTTGAGGTGCCAAAGTAGGCAAAGGGCAAGGAAATTTAGTATCCCTTAATGCACCCTTATGATCATATGTCTAACCTTTCCCAGTACCATAAAATTTGGATGGAAGGTAAGTATAATTAGGTTTCATAGCCAAAAAAACCTTTGCATAAAATAATTGAGAAAATAATGTGGAATATCATCATTCCATGGTAGATTTCCATACACTGCAAGGAACTTATCATAAAAATGGTGGGCTATTTAAGGGTTCTTGAAATATTTCACCTTCAACAACTTTATTTTCAGCCCTTATTTGAAATTAAACATAGATTTGGTATGTGCTTTTGTAACCCTCCTATTTACCTTAACCTATTTATCAGGACCCATTAATTTTTCCATTCTATGCCTAATCATATCTATAAATCCATTAGTTGTTGGCCCAGGGTTCCTATAAATATCAAGAAATGTACTTAGAGAGTGTAAAATTATTTGTAAGTTTTGTTGACTCTATGTAGGGAGCTCCAACCTCCCAATATCATTTTTCAATTTTGAATAATGATTTGTGCACCTCTGTAACATACATTTTTGGATATTTGTTTCCCAAGGAAACTCATTAGGAATGTCAGATGGATTGGTGGTAATTGGCATATGGCCTTCTTCTTGAATCTCCCTCCTTCACCTATGTTGACGTTGGTCAACATTTTCACCCCCTGCTTCAATAAAATTACATAAATATTAAACATTTCATTGTATTTATATACATACAAAATAGGCATACATGTATATGTACATACAATTTTTTTATGTACAACTTTTTTTAACACAAAAAAAGATAAAATTTTATAATTTACCAAATTGACGATCATGATCCAATTGAGATTCATGACCACCCGAATATGGTTGAGAACCATCACACCCAAGTACATGAGTTGATTGACCTTGTTGATCACATGGAGAATGTTGAGCACCCTCACGCAACGACCTAGTGAGAGATGCTTCTAAATTTTTTTATAAATTAATTAAGTTAACTTGACAAAACTCTATTCAATATGTGTATGTACATATGATTCTCAATTTATCATTTAAGTAAATGCATTTAAAAATACCATGATGATGTGAATGATGGTCCTCCATTGATTAATCTGATACTCTCATCGACCTAGTGAGAGATGCTCCTAAAGATGATGGAATTTATTATAAATTAATAAAGCTAAATTGCCAAAAATCAATTCAATATGTATGTACATATGATTCTACGAATATCATTTAAGTTTGAACATAAACAAATATATACCATGATGATCATGTAATGAATGATGGCCCTCCCATGATTCATCTAATACTCTCCTCAATCCACGACCAATCTCATCAACATGCATAGAAAGTCGCCCTTTAGTAGATGCTCGAGACTCAATTGATGCTCTATTCCGTTTATATAGATGGATGTATATATAGAGATGTGATCTTTAAAAAACCCAAGTTACCTCATGCATTTTTAATTCATATTTAAAAGATCAAGAATTCAAAAAATTAATAAGAAAAATAAATGTAACTATCTAAAGGTTTCTTCAAAAGAAATTGGTGTAAATTTTTTTATTTCAAATATACTCAAGAATAAAAACACAAATGCTAAAGTGCACAACATGAGAATTAAATACAATATTTTTTTAAACTTGTCACTCTGATAATTCACCTAATACTTCACCAAGTCATGATTACATAGTGGTAGCACACTTAGTATATTATGGAATTAAACACATGGTCATTAAAGATGCCACATTTATAATTAAAAAGCACACACATATCAAAGATATCTTACAATATCCATCAATAAATTTTGATGGAGTGATCCTTAACACCAATTCATCTTTCACAAGCAAATATTTAATTGGCATTTCCCCATATAATAGATCACTAGACATCCTATTAACATTTTCACAATGACTTGTGCTAAATGATTGAAATTTATGAGAAATAATTTTTTCTTTTCTATTCAATTGTTTTAGCTTCTCATTTTTTACTTGGTACATGCATTTCATATGGTTGCACAAAAGTTTAGAATTAATGAATACTAAAATTCCATTGGATCCATACTTGCTAGTTTTTCCTGAGCCTTCTATCAGTGCAATATAGTATGCTTCCTTGTTTGTTGTCCTTCCATGTACATCCATTTTCCATTAGAACACTTTGTTCGTCGCAATATTGTAAAGAACATACGTAATCATTGCTTATCCTGGATTGGGATAACAAGAAAATTCAATGCATAATGTCCATTTTTTAACCACGTTTATTGGGTTTTATGATCCCTATAAAAAACAAATGAATAATATATTTATTTTTTGCAAATGCCTCGGCACTAAAAATTTTGATCAAGAATGCTATGGGAGAATGATGAAAAATAAATATCTAAAATCAAATTCTGTCATGGAATACATTATAAGTGTTGGGAAGATGGTTAGCATGGAAACTCGGGAGGAGTCCAATTTTACTTTCTTTTGGAAACATTATTATCAATTGTTTATTTCAAGTGGAGAGATCAAACTTGTTGTATTTTAGTATTGTAAAGTTCAATTTTTTTTTTATTTTTTTTTTTTAACGGTGCAAAGTACCAACTTCTTTCCCACCATTTTAGAATATTTATTCCATTATAGTTAATGTAAGTAATATAAGTACAAGATCATTCGAAGGTGAAGTTGAAAAATGGTTTTGCATCGATTTCACTGTGTGATTAGATAGAAATGACAGGAAAAAGTAGTTACTAGTCTTCCTAATGGAAGATTTCTCATTTTATTTTTAACTATAGTCAGAATCATATCTATTATTCAAATTGGATTACTTAGGTTTTTCATTTTAAAAAGAATGGTAAAGGGAAAACCAATATAACACTTGAAATTGGCAGTTTTTGGCTACCAACAACTAGTTTACACATCGTTGTTATTCAACTCACTGAGTTAAAAGTAATAAATAAGTATTATAGGATTATGATTATTATAAGTATTATAAATTTTTGCATATTTAAAACTATTTCCTAATCTCCTTTGTAAAACGTGTCCTAACTGAGTAACTAATTTTGATGGTATCTCATCTTAAGTGTTTCTATGATCACCCTTAATTATGTCACAAAGTTTTAGCATCTTAGACACTACAACATTTCACCTTTATATATATCCATCATTTTCCCTAGGCTTGTGTATCAAAGGTACATTGTAGGAATGTATTTAACACATTTGAGGTTGTCAATGGGAGAAGTGTTTCAATCTTAGAGATGGTATTGTTGACTATATGTGTAGCCTCTCCCCTGTTGAATCTATAAGTATTTGGCTTGTGATCAAAGGAAGCACCTTATGAGAATTGGATTAAACTTAACTAAAGCTTTGAGACAAAGTCAATAAAGCCTTGATTAAAGAGGTTGGTCCTAAGTTTTAGGTGAATATTGATGAATTTAATGTTAAATAAATATGCTAAAGCTCGTATCATTGTCCTATAAATATGTTGGGAAAAGAATGATTAAGTATTATTCCTAGTTATAGTTTATTATAGTGCCCCAAGAAGACATGTCCCCAACACCAATGCTCCCCACACTCCTTGGAATTAGGAAATCTATTGAGAAATTTGATAATTTGAAATAAATTATCTAAATTAATTTCAAATTATCCATTTTCACAAATTATCAATATTGTAAACGTTTGTTTTGCAGTCATATAATATATCTGATCTTATAAAAGAAAACAAAAACAAACAAATAAACAAGAGACAAAACACTCTTCTTACTTGTAAATGCTATTATTTATAATGTTATATATCTTCCCGTAAATAAGTACTCTCATAAATATTCATAAAGAAAGTGTAAATCTTATTTTTACACAATCAAGTTATATCATAATGAAAAGATAGTTGCAAAATAAAATCAACAAATATTTCATTATTCCAACCACATAAATAACAGTTTTCCAAAATAGCATCTAACATTGCCCTTGCCTCACTCTTCAATGATATTTAGTTATATTAAATGTATCATTTGATAAAATAATCATAAAGAGAATGAAGGTTTCATATTTTGAAAATAAGGTTATATCATAATTGAGAGACAATTTCATAATAATGTCTACAAATGTTTCACTATTCAACTGAATAAAACTGGTAATTCATTAAAAAACATTTAACTTGTCGTGGAACACAACTAATAGTTCAATATTGTGTGACATTTAACTTGCAATTTTTTTATGAATACGTATTTTCCATTTTTCAAATCCATAGACCAAAAACTGAATGTAAGATTAACTAGGAAAATATATATCAAACTCAATGTAAACAAACATTATATCCTTACATCTATTGAAGAATTGGTGAAGACTACAATTCCATTGGATAAAAAGTTACATTGATAATAGAAAATGGAAATTTAGATAAAGCATTCCTAGAAAAAGGAACAGTTCTATCTAATTAGAAGAGAGAGGCCAAAAGTATAAAATATTAAACAATAGAAGAGAGAGGCCAAAAGTATAAAATATTAAACAATAGAAAGCTAAGGTGAGAAAATAACATGAAATGAAAGATAAAAGTGTCTACTTATTAATTTAACAAATTTAAAGATTTCAAAAGAAGTGGGCTAGATCAATGAGGGGGAGAGACCTCCAAGAAATGGCTCTCAATTTGGAACCTCATAATGAATAGAATTTAGAGAAAAGTTTAAAAAATATTCCAAAAAATGTGAAGTGTTTTGAAATGGAGTGAGTCTAAAATTTAATGAAGGTGGTCAACTAACATCATAGAATAACTCAAGGTAATGAAAGGTTGTTTTAGATAAAGGGACATGCAATGTTTCGATAATATAAAAAATAAAAACCAAGAAACAAGTCAGTGTTGAGCTTTATATAAAGACATTTCATCTACAGCAAACATCAATACAAAAAGGCTAGAATGGTAGTAGTTTATGTCTCATAAGATATTGATGGCTCTGCTCATTTGAAAAGTCCGAAACAAGAGGTTTAAGCTACATTATATAATGATTCCAAAAATAAGTTCTCACCTAGTTGAAGCAAGAACCCTAACCCTCATATGGTTATAGCTAAGTGAGAACTTTGAGGTGAAAGATTCCAAGTTATTTGGAATAAGAGGAGCCGTACGAGATCATAAATTTTATCTTAATGGTTTGTAACAAGTTTTATTTATCATATTGGAAAGAACATTAAGAAATGGATGAAAAGTTACATTAGTTAAATAGGTACAAGAGTGCACTAGTAAGACTTGCAGTGAATGTAAGTGTTCAGCTCGAAAATTGAAAAACTACCAGACAACATACATAAATCCATATTAGTTGGTATCATCTAAGTTCAAAATTACATAGGAGAAAAAAATTATTGGTGATACCTGAGAAAATACAAAAAAAAATGCAACATGCACCAATTATTCTAATTTGGTCTTGATAATATGAAAGGAAATTGTTGATTTATGTTTTTTTTACCTTTCTTGTAGCCTTAAAATAACCATACAATTCTTTAAGGAGAAATATGGTCATGATTTCAAACGTTCAAGATTATTTCACGCTGATGAGAAAGCACTTAGGAATATGGTTGTGAATCTTTTTTTCAGAAGAAAAAAACATTCATCTTTAATAAATGTAAAGTTACGTAATTCATATATATGCAAATGACGCCCACGGGAAGGGTAATCAAACTGTCACAAACCAAAATATAATAGGAAAAATAGAGTAGAGCTGGGTAGGAACGAAGTGCACCATTTGAAAAAAGTAAACAACATGGCCAAGTCCATCCAAAAGCACAAAAAGACTCGAATGCCCTGCTAATCTACCATCCCATTATCGGAAATATAAACATATCTTTCTCACATAACTATTTCAAAAAAAATTCCTAAGTAGACAAACTCGTATTATATTGACGGTTTGACCTTATTACATTCTTCCATGAAACACTTGCTGAATGCCCCCAACGCCTGACAAAATTCCTCCCACCAGTATTGAAGTTGTCCAGAGCCGAACTCCTCCAGTGCCAAACTTCTCCAGCCCAACAGACCTGCAAAACCAAAACAAAAATAACCAATCTACCAACAAAAAGATACCAATAAATTAGAAATTTCAAAGGCGTTAAATATCAACCTGACCTGACCTGCAATGTAGGAGTCAGTCTTATCCCTTACCGCATCATAGTGTGCAAATAATTTTCAACAGCAAAAACAAAGTGAAACTTTGCAACGGGCTCATGGCCGAGATATATATAAAACATTTTTTGGGCCAAAAATAATATTGTTTAGCAGGAAAAAAAATTCTGCTGAAAAACTGAGTGGCTGGATTCTCTCCCCCAACTATCGAAAAATCTGTTATAGGTTTTTCGTTAACTTTAACGTTCAAATTTTTTATTGGAAGTTATGTTTAACTGTTCGGTTGGGAAAAATAATTTTGATCGAAAAATGAAATAGTTCGGTCGAAAAGGCATGATGACGAATTTTAGGCTGCCAATTTTCACAAAAGTGTAATCTAACTTCACATTTTTACCCGTTATTTATCATTTCTTTTCACCACAAGAATCTATTCCATAAATCCCCACTATAAAAGGGTCTACATTAGTACTAAATAAAATCCCTTAGTCACAAAAGTTTCCCCTTGAAGTGAAAAACCTTTAATATCAAATCTAGGTTTAAAAAAAAATTAATTTCTACAAACATTTTCTTAATAAAACAAAAAAATGAAATGGAAAAATACACATTAAAAAAACGAGTTAACCATGAATCCATTTACCATGTATTAGAAT
>APFE031025574.1:116331-206039 GCA_000404065.3 Pinus taeda | reverse complement strand
TACAATCATTAGGTTTTTTTTTTTTTTTTTTTTTTTACTTTAGAACTTTGGAAAAAAAGGATTCAATAAAAGTTTTCTTGAAAGGATATATAATACTGAAGGGCACTTAGAAAAAAAATATAGAAAGAACCTTTTTCATTCTAACAATATGGGGTTTCATTAATTTTAGGCATTCCACAAATTTTTCTAGTAGGGAGGGTCTTGTTGTAGATATTCACAAGAGGATTTTGTTACATTGCTGGATATTTAGCAATTAGGGTGAGGATCTTGTTTTTATATTTTTAGAGCAACTAGGGTGACCGTCTTATTTTATTTCATGAAAGAAATCTCTATGGTAGTGAGGTCAGAAATCATAGAAACTAGCAAAGAGTGTAAGGATTTTTTTTTTTTATTTTATGACAATGAATGTGAGAAATCTCTTATGGAAACAAGAGTGAGTGTTTTGTTCTATTTTGTTGTATATAGACCAAGGGGATTTTTCATTTTTTTTCAGTGTTATTCATGGAATTTGTACGTCTTAATCACTAATAATCCATCTTGATGATTTTATGTTTTTTCAATAAATTATTTTCTACCAATATATAATAATCCATCTTCTTGGTTTTATGTTTTTTCAATAATTTATTTTCAACCAATATATAATATTTGATTGATTGGATACTTCCATCTTTTTTCATATTGTTAGTTATTTCAGGAATCATACTGTGTAAAATGTGTGATCTATCCAACTTTTTGGATGGTGACTCCATCCATTTGTAAAATGTGTGATCTATCCAACTTTTTGGATGGTGATTCCATCCATCATCAGGGACCAGAGAGACCCTTATGATGGATGGAGTCACCATCTTAAAAGTGGGAGAAATCACACATATTACAAAACACATTTTACAAATCACACATTTTGCATAGTAATGTTCTGGAAATCACTAACAATATATAATATGCCTAGTTACAAATTGTTAGCATATGCATATTGTTCAAGCATGCCTTAATAAAAAAATTAAATTAAATACATGCACTCTTCTACCCCTTTCTAAATTCCATGTTTTTTAATTGTTTTTATGTTTCTGTCTGCTGACATTTGTAGGAGAAATGGGTCTTGTCCACTTGAGATGGGAATGTCACCCTATTTCTATGTATCATGTGTGAAGTTAAACTTTGTTTGAAAATTTTTCTCTTATTTTCCTCTAGTAGTAATGATATTATAAATGTGTGAATTATAGTTCATTCTCCATTCATGGACCAGTCCACAAATTTCTCATCCTCATATATGAACTCCCATATGCCCTAGGCTACAAGGCTAGTTTATTCCTTCGGCACACTTTCCTAAAGCTTCAAGAATACATCTAGTCTAAAAGGGTACTATATCCTAAATGTTGTGTCTTACCCCACCATGTCTTCCATCAGGTTAATACATAGAGATAGTGAGACACATGCACTAGTCATACGAAAGCCCCATTCTTTTATGGACTATGGTTGCAATGGTTTTCCTAATTTTAATTGTCATTGCTTTATCCTTTGTAGCTGAACCAATTGAACTTACTATGCTCCCTTGTGTCATGCATTATGCCTATACTTATTGACCTTATAAAAATTGTTAAGGGGAATTAACTTGTCTATCCAAATGTTCCAATTTCTAGCTAATATTTGTGATTTCTTAAGTTATCAATATTCATTGAATAATGATTTATTTAGCATGAATATAATTAATTTTAAGAAATTTGATTAAAATTTTTGTTTTGGTTCTTATCATTGCTTCTATGAAAATTTTTTGAGAAAATTTGATTTCAAAACCTCAACCAAAAAATTTTATTAACAAAATTCAACAGCCTAAGCCCATGAAAAACTTATATGTAACATAATAATTTAGATTTCGCCACCTTTTACATTAAACTAGATAATAGATTATCCCTCTTTAAGGAAATGACTACGAATTTTTCCCGCAAGACACCATGACATGAAATTTGTGTAGCCGCTGGTACAAGTGAGGCCGAAAACTGTCCGTGAAAATTCTGAGAATGTTTGCAGTTGGAGAGAAACATAGCAACTTAGGTTGCTTCCCTACAATATGTTACCATTGGTCGAATATGAATTCTCGTTAATGGTAATCTTTTGGTGTTTGGTGCGCCTCTTCCTAACCATATGAATCATGAAAGTTAATATCAACACTCATGTTTATTTTCCAAAAGGATGTTGGGATAAGTCAAACAAAACAACCTTGTTATGTTGTTCATAGAAGACCTTAGGAGCCTTGTCAAATAGGTATGGCACAATATCCTAATGGAGAAATTCCTTGTTATGCACAACCACAAAGTGATTGGAGCACAACCCTACTATGGAAAAAATGGCCATGTGAGCCACAAAACTCATCTTGGTTAAAGGGATGGAAACGTTCTTATGGTAGAAACACTAACTACCCTCAATATTTCCAATAATATCCTCAATATCAAGCTCAAAATTATTCTGCACCCAAACCTCTAAAACATCCCATCCATAATTCCAACATCAATTGACTACAAGTCAACCCCTTCAATTACCATGTACTTAATTTCCTCAGTTAAATGAATTACCTTCTTATCTACTCCCTAATCCCAATAATAAAGTGCCTTAACAATTGATTTATAATATGCAAGCCGAAATGTTTCAAGCTTATATAATAGCTCTTCTATATTTAAATGATGTCCAAGTTAGATCTCCTCAATTTCTATATAGTGAAATACCCCTTGTTGTCATTCAAGAATATAAAGAGGATAAATCTCGTGAAGAGGAGGAAAATCCTCAACAAGAAATTACTCCTCAGAAGGAATATATTCGTACACAAATAGATGAAAACAAAATAAAATCAATTCCTAAAATTCATATAGCTAAGCAATGATCTATTTCCTTACAAAATCCCGCCTTTTCGAAGAGATTACAAATTGATGAAGGTATAGATAAGAAAATAGTTTTATGTGATTATAAAATTTTAGATGAATTGGAAATTATTTGGATCAAAATTCCATTGCCTCAACCTTTAAACGAAATCCCTATTTTTCCAAAAGAAGTAAAGGAGTTATGTATTGAAAATCCTATCAGAAAATGAAAATAATTCTAAAGAGTGCAATTGATCAAAAATATTGAAACCATTGTGATGAAAAAACCAAAAATTGAAAAATAATTAGATCCACTTAATCCAATTGTAGAGGTGAATACCAATGGAAATAAAATTCTAAACAATTTGACTGTATTATGTGCGAATATAAACATTATTTCAAAATAATACAATGGATAAGGTGAAATTAACTAATATTCAATATAATCATACTTTATTGAAATTAGAAGATATAGATGTTCTCAAGTGTAAGGGTATATTAGAATATGTATAAGTACTCCTATATCCATGGGAGTATCATATTTATTTTATGATAGTAACACCAAAAAGTAATCTATGATGACATCTGTGATTCTTTGTAGGCCACAATTAGCTAATATTGATGCACTCATATGTTGCAAGTCTAGTGATATGTTCACTTCAAGTGGAAATATCACTAAAATGTTCATAGCATATGTGCAAGTAAGAAAAATAATTTAAATTATGGAAATTATGAAGATATTAAACTAGTTTAAACTATCTCACAAAATTATGAGGAAGATTAATTAGTGAATTTAATGAATAATCATTATTTTTCATCATATTGTGAACAAAATTATTGTGTCCATATATTAGTGAAAAAATTTCAAGAAGAATTCAATATTGAATACTTTTCGTCTTCACGATCTAAAATGTTATTAAACTCAATGGAAAGGTTTGGCAGTTCTCTTATAGAAATTTATCCACTTAAAACATTTGACATTGACAATAACTTCGAGGCGAAAGAAATAGTTAATAAATATGCTACAAAAACATTCCAGTATATTTGCATGGGAATATATTGACATGAAAGGAATTAATTCAAATAGATGTGTGTGTAAAATTTACATAGAAGAGAGTGTCAAACCTGTAGGACAACCTCAAGGAATGCTGAATCATAATATGAGGGAGATTGTTAAAGTTGAGTTACAAGAATTTCTCAATGTGAATTTTATTTACCTAATTTGAGATATCCAATGGGTTTTGCCATTACTTAGTGTGCCTAAGAAAACTTAAAAGTGGAGAGTTTTTCTTAAAAATGGAGGGTATGCATAGATTATGGATAATTAAATAAAGTAACTCTAAAGATAATTTCTCATTACCATTTAATGATCAAGTATTAAATTAGAATGGAAGAAGTATTTCTCTTTTCTTGATGGACTTAGCACATAAAATCACATTCAACTTGCATAAGAAGACAAATATAAGATAAGTTTTACTTGTCCATAGGGTATGTATGCTTACATGGAATGCCCTTTTATTTTGCATAATTCCTCTATTACACTTCATAGAGCAATATTAGGTATCTTTTCTCGCTTGATCGATGATTTTGTAGAAGATTATATGGATGATTTTACTCTTTATCGGAATAATTTTGTAGGGGATATGGAGGATTTGGAAAATTCCTTTATTATATGTAAGGAAGTTAATATTTCATTATGTCATTAAAAAATCATTCTGATTTTTAGCAAAGGAATTGTTCGAGTGTTAGAATCAATGTAGATTCATTAAAGGTTGAGGTTATCTCTAAAATTTCAGTAGCAACATGTTAAAGAGATGTTAGAAGTTTTCTTAGATTCATGAGTTAATATAGAAGTTTTATAAAAAACTTCACAAATATTGTTTCACCACTTTTCATATTACTCACTAAAGATTGTGAATTTCATTGGAATTATATTTGTTAAAAAGCTTTTGAATTGTTGAAACATAAATTTTGAGACACCAATTTCAAGAGGGAAAAATTGGTCACGTCCACTTGATATTTCTAATAATGCTTCAAATACAAACATAGGTGTTGTATTGGGACAAAAATACTTTACTCATTATGCTATATACTATTTTAAAATATGAAAGCTCTGTGCAAAAACATCAAAGTCCTATGCAAAAAGTTGAACGTACTTTGCAGAAAACTGAATAGAAGTAAATTTACTTTTCAAAAATCTAAATATAATAGAATGTATTTTACATTGATTTGAATGTAATTTGCAAATAACTAAATGTGCTTCCGAGAAAATTGAATGCTCAATGTTACAATTACATAAAATGTGGATTTCTTCTTCAAAACATTTGAGATCAATGATTATATATAGAACATAAAGTTAAGGATCATATGTAGAGAACCAAGAACAAATATGACACAATTATATTTTCTTCCAATGACCGCGAAAAACCCCTAGGGGGAAAACCTAAACAATTCTTCTTCTATTATATTTCTTCAATTTTTGAGTAGAGTAGACAGAGAATAAGAATGCATAAAGTCCCCAATGCCTCATCTAGTTGATGTTTAAGTGGACATGCCTTTTACTCCAATATCTTCTCCTTCTCTTACATATCATGTGGTTCACACATTCTCTTCCTCCTCCATCACTGTAGTCCACACTAAAAGATCTTTCTTATTCACAATGAACATGCTACTCTTAGTTCTCACTTTTTTCTTTATTAAATAGATGAGAAGGAGAGGAGTTAGAAAATGTATTTATTCCTTTACCCAATAATAGGAAAATCAAATTCCCTAAGGGAGGAGTTACTTGAGGAGAAGTGGAACTCATCCAACAATAGAGAGAAAGGTGTTGGAAATAAATACTCAGAGGGGGGCTGAATCAGTATTATCAAATTATTTCCAATATAT
Organism: Pinus taeda; assembly: GCA_000404065.3. Lineage (NCBI taxonomy): Eukaryota > Viridiplantae > Streptophyta > Pinopsida > Pinales > Pinaceae > Pinus > Pinus taeda. Next base: position 200,301 of record APFE031025574.1, on the reverse strand, counting down.
CTTCTTTATTTATACTTTGAATTATTCTTTGTATGTTAGTACCATAAAACAATCAGCATGAACAAGAAAAACAGATAGTCGCACCAAAGAACACCAGATATAAGGTGGAAACCCAATGTGGGTGAAAACCACCCGCTGCAATATGTCTCTATCTTCTTTCAATTAGAAATTCCTTTTACAATGATCTTGTACTGGTCCAGTCCTTTACCAGTACGTAGGCTGCAACCTGCAAAGAGCTACAACTCTCTCTTTTTTTCCAGTTTCTCCTGGAAGGGAGATAGAACCCCCTTTGCTCTTTTAAGGACCATGTTTCATTAATTTTTAGACTGGATCCTTGAACATCAAATAATCATCAAGTACATGAAAATCACCCAATCTACTTGTACAATAAACCAATGAATTACCCACTCTTCAAAATGCTATAAACGGAAAAGAATATCAAAAATCTAACCCCAAAACTCTGTTGTAATAGATATAAGACAATCAACAATTGTTTCAAAATAAGACCGCAACTTCACCAACAGGGGCCTCTGTATGTCCGCAGCTCTTCTGAGACAGAACTGTGCAGATCCGCGCTGGTTGTTCTTCTGCTCAGTGAACTTTTCTTCAGATCCACACCTTCACTTCTGACTTACTGCGTAGACCCGCACTGTGCATCCATGTAATCATCATCTTCAAATGCCATCAAAAGTTTATAGTCATTACCTCGTTCATCTTCATCACTATTTGATAGACTGTCACTCTCTTCATGAGTGTAGTAGCTATTCTTATTTGCATTCTGTTTCTTGTTCCATCTAATAGGTTCCTTTCCCTTGTCGATCTTATCCTTATGAGGACATTTGCAGCATAGTGACCACTCTTCCACAAGCAAAGCATTTGAAGGGAAACTTACCTCTGAACCGTCTACTACCTCGTTGAAGATTTCCGACGAAATTTGATTCTTCTTCTTCGCCTGATTCATAGTACTCTCCTTTGCCTGAAGCCTTGAAGGTAGCTTCTCTCCTGTGAGATGGACCTCCTTTCCTCATTTCATAAGTAGTTAGAATTCCATGCAGTTGTGACATTTTAAGATGTTGGAGATTTTCCTTTTCTTCTATAGCAGAAACTTTAGATTCAAACCTAGGTGACAAAGATCTTAGAACTTTTTCAACCACAACAGCTTATTTTATTTCTTCACCCATATTTTTCATCCAATTAACAATCTCATCTACATGGAGAAAATAGTTAGCGAGACTTTCATCGTTATACATTTTGAGATTTTCATACTGAATCCTGAGCGTTTGAAGTTTTGCACGTTTTACCTGATCATCACCTTCATAGCTCAGAACAATCTTGTCCCATATTTCTTTTGTGGATTTATACTGCATAACCTTCACAAATTCTGATTGAGATAGGTATCCTAGAAGAGTATTCACTACCTTTGCATTTGTTTCATATTTCTTTTTCTCTGCTCGATCTGTAGGAGTAGCTGATGGAAAAGTATATCCTGTTTCTATGATGTCCCAAACTTCTGTACCCAAAGATTGAAGATAGGCAGTAACTCTTACCTTCCAATATATGAAGTTTGTCCCATCAAAAATAGGTGGCCTCATCGATGCTTCCCTCTCATAGTTTCTCATGATGATGGATCTTCCTTCAAGCGATCAAGCTCCTTCACAAGGACCTGCTCTGATACCAATTGTTGGAAATAATACTGAGAGGGGGGGTGAATCAGTATTATCAAAATATTTTCAATATATCTTCTTTATTTATACTTTGAATTATTCTTTGTATGTTAGTACCATAAAATAATCAGCATGAACAAGAAAAACAAATAGTCACACCAAAGAACACCAGATATAAGGTGGAAACCTAATGTGGGTGAAAACCACCTACTATAATATGTCTCTATCTTCTTTCAATTAGAAACTCCTTATACAATGATCTTGTACTAGTGCAGTCGTTTATGAGTACGTAGGGTGTAACCTGCAGAGAGCTACAACCCCCTTTCCTCTTTTAAGGACCATGTTTCATTAATTTTCAAACTGGATCCATGAACATCAAATAATCATCAAGTACATGAAAATCACCCAATCGCCTTGTACAATAAACCAATGAATTACCCACTCTTCAGAATGCTGTAAACAGAAAAGAATACCAAAAATCTAACTCGAGAACTGTGTCATAATAGATAAAAGACAATCAACAATTGTTTCAAAATAAGACCACAACTTCACCAACAGGGGCTTGTGTATGTCCGCAGCTCTTTTGAGACAAAACTACGCAGATTTGCACTGGTTGTTCTTCTGCTCTGCGAACTTTTCTTCAGATTTGCAAATTCACTTCTGATTGACTGCGTATACCCGCACTGTGCCTTCTTCAAGCCTGCATAACTCACACTTCGCACTTGACTGTGTTGCGTACGCCCCGCACTGTTCCTTCTCTTGTACTGCGTACCCCGCACTACGCTTTTCCTACGCTACCTACCCATGTACTTCGCCTTTGACTATGTTGTGTACCCACGCACTGCGCCTTCAGATAGTGTGCGGAATTCTGATTAGGGCCAGATTTTTCAGTACACCAATGTGCCACAATGAGTCAGATCCACGGATCTGATCATGCACCCGAGAGATCATGACATGCCAATAGATTCACATTAAGTTAAGTTATCTCCTTGAGTTAGATCTAGCTTTCAAAATCAATCACCCAAAATTTTAGATCTTTAAGATATTCAAATGAAAGATGCCAAAAAACAAGTGATCTCCTTCCCTATTTATAGACAAGCCCTTAATCACACCATGGGATGAAACCATCAATGACAAATACAAGGGATAGAAACCGGGGATAAAATAGATCCTATACCACGGGCCAAAACCATAGCATCAGAAAAAGGCGGGCTAAAGATCACGAGCCAAACATAAGAAACCCCACGTGAGCGCGCTTCATTGCCTTGAGGTATGTGCACTCGGGTCCACACCTTTTGAAAGGATAACCTGCGGGTATGACCGCACCTCCTGCATGGTGAACTTGTGGGTCCGCACCTTTTGAACCATTCACCTGCGAGCCTCTTAATTTCCATCGTTTTGAGAGCCTGAACAGACCATTGCCACTTGAGTGAGTTTCCATCAAGTAAAACACCTGTATCATAGAGCCATACAAGAATCATAATGCCAACAATATCCCCCTTTGGACTTTATGGCAACCTCAAGATCCTCAACTTCATTCTCCCCCTTTCACATCAAGGGCAAACGGTTATGCTCCCGCTAAGAACATGCTCCCCCTGACTATAAACCAGAAGTGCAAAGAAGAATCATAATCCACCAAACACCATAAACAACCATGATGGAGATAGAGACATATTTCAACCATGTTTAGATCAACATCCATGTTCTCCTTCTGTGCTACCATAATGCCAACAATGCATTATATGCTCCCCCTAAACGTGTGCCATTCGATCTTCGACCAATCCGCAAACCAGCACATGTACGCATATACCCTCATGAAACTGGCATAAAACCAACACACAGAAGAGATTCAACAACAAGATGATGCATCAACAACCCCCAGCTTTTGCCTGAGGTATTCAAAGGTTCCCCTGGGCAGTGGTTTGGTGAGTATATCAGCAACTTGTTCCTTAGAAGGAACATACTCCAACTTGACCTTTTGTTCAAGCACTTGTTCCCAGAGAAAATGATACTAGATCGGTATGTGCTGGGTCTTTGAATGCATGACTGCGTTCTTTGAAATGTTGATTGCACTTGTATTATCACATAAGATGGAGATAGGTGGTGTACAAGTGATTTGAAAATCATGCAAGGTCTGCATCATCCAAAGGAGTTGAGTGCAGCAAGATGTAGCAGCAACATATTCTGCTTCAGCTGTAGACAAGGAAATCGAATTCTGTTTCTTGCTGAACCAAGATACTAATCTGGAACCCATAAAGAATATACCACCACTTGTGCTCTTCCTTTCATCGACACTTCCGCCCCAATTTGCATCTGTATAATCATGAAGTGTGAGATCAATATCTCTAGGATACCATAAGCCATAATTTTGAGTCCCTTGAAGATATTTGAAAATTCTCTTCACTCCCTGAAGATGGGTTTCCTTTGGATTTTCCTGAAATCTTCCAACTATTCCCACTGCATGCATGATGTCTGGTCTGGTACCTGTCAAATAAAGTAGACTTCCAATCATAGATCTGTATGTTGGTTGATGCACTGCTGCTGATTTGTCATTTGTACTGAGGTTGGGGTGTACATACTGGTTTTGCATCTTCCATGGCACATTTCTTCAAAATCTGCTTGAGATATTTGGTTTGAGACAAGAAGATCCCTCCTTCATTTTGTTGGATTTGTACACCAAGAAGGTATGTCAGTTCTCCAAGCAAGGACATTTCGAATTCTTTCTGCATCACCAAGGCAAAACTTTGACTCATAGCTTCTTCATTGTTGCCAAAGATAATGTCATCTACATACACAACAAGTATTAGCAATTTGTCATTTTCAACTTTTATATAAAGATTGTTATCTGCTGATCCTTTTGAAAAACCTTGTTGATGAAGATACTTGTCCAAGCGATAGCACCAAGCCCTTGGAGCTTGTTTGAGACCATAAAGCGCCTTTTTCATTCTGCATACAAGATTTGGATCATTTCCAAGAATGAAACCATCTGGATGCTCAATGTACACTTCTTCTTCTAAGTCTCCATTTAGAAAGGCTGACTTCACGTCCATTTGAAATACTTTGAACCTTTGAAAGCTTCAGAGAGAAAGGAACATTTGGATGGCCTTGAAGTGTGTGCACTGCGGTCCGCACCTTCTAAACGGATAACCTGCGGGTATGACCGCACCTCCTGCATGGTGAACCTGCGGGTCCGTACCTTTTGAACCATTCACCTGCGAGCCTCTTAATTTCCATAATTTTGAGAGCCTGAACATACCATTGCCACTTGAGTGAGTTTCCATCAAGTACAACACCTGTATCATAGAGCCATACCAGAATCATAATGCCAACAAAAGGTAGGCTTATCTTAAGGAATTACAATTCAAATTAGGGAGAGTGAGAGTTACACTTAGAGATGAGAGAATACTTGGTGAGAGCTACAAATATAATTGAATTAGGGAGTTACAATTGCATTTAATGAGAATTACGTATGCCCTTTCCATACATTGTATTAGTGAGGGACAGTTAGATTCCCTTAATTATAGAGTTACTATTTTATTCCAAGAGAGGGGTTCAATTTTCCAAGTAAGAAATCCTTTATTTAATTTGCTTATTGTGTTAGAGAATTATATTTTATTAATCCATTAGAGGTGAAAATTTTAGTCAACGACATCCATGGTTACCTATGATTTTAAGAAAAATATTTTCTTGATGGAAGAGAAATATTATGTATAAAAATTAAATATACATTAATTAAGAGTATTTAGGAAGAAGGGAATAAAAATATCATGAATGCTCATGTAAAAGGAGCCAAGACTGTTCTTAACTCAACTTCTTCATTGCAACATCATCATTTAGTTCCTTTCATATTATATGTGTGTGTGTGTGTGGTTTCATTTATTTCTAGAACATGTAGAGAAGATACAATCCAAAGGAGAGAGAAGTTGGTTAAACAATATCGCAACATGAGGTAGGATTGTTCCGTACACACTACAAGTGGGGTTGGAAAAAAGAGTCATCACCGTGATAAAAAACATAACGATTTGCATTAGATAACCATTAATTCCCTATTATCATTTATTTTCTATATGAACATAGTAAATTTTGTAGCTTGGTCAATTTATAATTGTATTCAAGAATCCCATTCCACCAACGTGTTATCCATACCATGATTCCTTCTTACATATAGTTCATAGTGAGATGGTTTTGGTAATATATATAAGAATATAGACCCATTTGTGAATGTACTAATGTGTTGCATAATTTATTAGAACTCTCATGGAGATTTTGTGGCACAATTCAAAAATTTCGAAAACGGATGGAGAAAATCCCTAATCAAACCCACATAAATATGAAATTGATGTTACTATCAAAGGGGGGAAACTAGTTCATGAGTGATGTTTAATTCTCTTCGAATCACCAACCAACAAAATATCACCAACACCATTGTACCTTATGTAACTCTAACACTCTCACAGCTTACACTATCATCTATTGTTTGTTTTGTTGACTTGAAATAGAAACTATTATTTTTTAGCAGTATAAATGAAATCTTGGAATATTTTTATAATAAAGCTATTGGTTTTTCTAGTCCCCATAGGAAATAGTCAAATATGTGAGAATAATTGAGTTATTAGTGGAAGAAAAAGGAGACAGTTACAAATTTGGTTCCACATTTTGTAATACACCCTCAAATTTAACAATATTCATTGTAGAAATTTCAACATGCTTATGCTTCAAAGCATTAAAAAAACAAACAAACTAAAATGCTAACATTATGTAATATACCCTTATATTTAACAATATTCATTGTAGAGATTTCAACATGGATATGCTTCAAAGCAATAACAAAACAAACAAACTAAGATGCTATATTTGAAGCAGCAATATAAGGAAGGGCAAACAATTTTCATTTCACTGCCTTATTTTGTTGAATTCAAATTTTGCTACAAATTACTATTGATTTTTGTCTTCTCAAAAATAACTCTAATTGTGAAATTGACCATGGTTATTTTTAAAAGTACGAAAAAGATTACTAATCTTTTCACATGGAATAGAATTGAGTCTATGATATATTGACCCACTTTGACTAAATAATAAAATGTTTATTGATAGATGAGCATAGCTTTAGGAATTTGCAATCAATAATATGACAACATTCATAACTATATGTTAATATAAAATGGAAGAAACTTTCAATGGGTTGTCTAAGTTTGTACTTTTTACAACTACATTGATAAAGCATAGTCACTGATTCTTTTAACATATAGCATAGTGATTAGATAAGAGGCCTTCACCACAATTTCTTTTTGTAAATACCCAATAGAAATTACTAGAAATGCACATTGGAAATGGGAGTTGGAGCTGTCTCATCTAGTAGAAAAGTTATAAATTCTTCTAGTAAATCTTGGTGATCATAAAATAGTATTTCCACCTATCTCATTTGGTAGTAAAAGTGCAAATTCTTCTAATAAATCTCTCATCTAGTAGAAAAAGTATAAATTATTCTAGTAAATATTGTTGATCATAAAATAGTGTTTCAGCCTATCTAGTTTGGTGGAAAAAGCTTAAATTCTTCTAATAAATCTTGATGATCATAAAATAGTGTTTCCACCTCCATACAGAAAAATAGAATTAAATTCCTTATAGAATAACATAGCTTAAAAGAATTAGAAGAAATTAACATTTATGTTCTCATATTTGCAAAACACTAGAAAATACCTCTTTATATACTTCATCTATTGATTTGTTCCCAGATTTACACATGTTTAGTATATTTAAAAGTTCAAGCATACTTGTTCATCTCTTTGAAACCTTGTCTGAGAACAATAAACCAAAACAAGAATGTCAAAACAAGAATATTATAACAAATACTCCTATACGAGTTCAACATTTCAAAAACACATCTAGTTACAATAAATTGGGTTGTAAATATAAAATAGCTTTCAAATATCAAAGAACTAATACATCCTCATCTGCATTATCTCGATTTTATTAACATAATTGCTCATCTACATTACCTTGATCTTATTAACATAACTGGTTACTCCGCGAAAGTCAACTTGCCCTGAAGGAAATATAATTTCATAACCTTTAGGCAGAAAGATATTAAAACCCAAAATAAGGGAATTGTTGCCTTTAAATAATTCTTTTACTCGAGTTACAACATCAACCTTATCAAGTCTGCAGAGTTGCGAGAAAAATTGTCATCAATATTAAGATTTGTAGTTAATGGAGACCAAAGAAAATAACAAGTATTGATGGATAATGCCAATCTTTATATAAAAGAAGTACAGACCTTCGTGCTTTGAAATCATTCATGACCTCAATGAAGTCATCATATTTCTCTTTATTATCCTTGAAAGTCTCTTTTACTTCCTTGAGATATGCAACACTACCAGGCACTCCCGAGTTGTATTAGATTATTCAGAAGCAACAAAAATGTCAGAACATAAGCAGGTTACCCATCATCCCTTTTGTATAAAGATGTAAACAAATGCACTTAGAGAGACTAATTAAGAATCAAAGCAACTGGCTAGAAAGACAAACCGCACCTATATTGACAAAATACTGGAAATTTGTCCATTTGAAACCATGAACTCCAAAAGCTTTAAGAAGTCCATATGAACAAGAATATATCATAAGGAATGGTTGTTAGGAAAAAAAGAAAAAGAATTTTTTTATGAACAATAATCTACCATATGGAATGGTTATTAGGAAAGAAAGAAATTCAACCTACAACTCTCCTCTTGGTTCCACTTGCACAAAATTTTAATCAATGAGGTGAAAACTATCATGGACATACATTTTCAATAAAGAGACATGTGGAACTATATTCACTTTCATATGGCTTGGTAGCACAAGGAGGTAGGCCACCAAGGAAACTCCATTTTATATCTCTAATTTTGGACAAAATCTTGGCACCAACTTAGCACAAGTTCCTAATCTAAATGCACTTTTTTTTTTGTTTTACTTGCATGTATACATGTTCTCCCACTTTTTATTCTTTATACATTATCTTCTTATTTGCATATCCTTTCTAGCTATCCTAGGGTTGTTTGACAATTGATCTTGCCTGAAACTTTGGTGGCACTTGGAATGTTGGCATTTGATGTCACCCATACTAGCATTGAGATGAGATGCAACAAATATCAGCACTTAAGCCATAATATGAGGACTATGACCGAAAATGCACAAGGAGGACCCCATGGGATTGCTAAGCCTACTTTGAAGAGCCAGAAATTTTGTTAATTGTGTGCAAATTGAATGTGCTAGGAAGTAAGGGAAAAGACACATCAACCAAACATCTCATCCTCTCACCATCTCTTAATTGCCAATGATAACATCATAGACCCCAACTGACATATAATCACTCTAAGACGAGCTTGAAATAATTTCTTTATCGAGTTTAAAGCAGTGTCAAGATAAAAGTGTTGGGACTGCGAGCTCTGACCTTAGTGCCAATCCTTTTTCATTTCTCGTGGAAATGATATCAATGGTGGAGATGCATTAAGAGAGTAACTTGGCTCACGAAGGGGTTAAAATTTATGGGCTTGGCACCTAAAGGCGTAGCGAGTGCTGATAACATCTCGACCCATTACCTTAAAACATCTAAGGTGAGATAAAGGGTGAAATCCACATAATTGATAGTGGTGGTAATGGAACCTTTAGGATTTAGATAAATGACTTGACATATGGGAATTAAGAATGGAAGTAAATACAACTGCTTAGAGCACTCATTCAAGGTAGTGAAGGACCAAGACGCACAGGAGCAATTTAATGTAGCCCATTGTGAAACACTATTGGTCACCCCTGAGCCTCATTGAAGGCTATCATGAGTTAAATGAAAATGAGTGTTTGTGGTATTATTCTCCTATTCTCCTATGCCACTTGAAGAGAAAAAAGGAAGAACCATGTTGTGAGTACATGTAGTTATTGATGGAGGAGCTATTTGACTCAATAGCTTGAATTTGACTTAATTCTCTACATATAAAACAATCCACAACCCTTTCTTTGCATTAACTCTTCTCCCATGTCTGAGTATAGTATGGAAAGCCATGCATACCTGGTGCTACAGAGGAACAACAATGTGCTGAGTAATTAAAGAAAGTTAAAGTAGAATTTGTGTGATTTTAATTGTTCAGCATTTCGAGTGTGTAAGAGAGATAGGGTGAAGAATATGGTGGTGAGTAGAGGTACTTGAGCAACAAGGATCAGGCTTCAACAAACTGAATGAAAGGACTTGGTACTGCATTATACAATATTTATGTTTTTGTCTAATGAATTATCCTCTATTTTCAATTTGAAAATTGTATGAAAGGAATAAAAATGGCTAGAGAAGGTAGTTTCCTACATTCATAGGAGGTTGGTGCCTCTTGGAAGGTTGTATCTTTCTATTTGAAAGGTATTTGGGCCTCGTGTGAATGGGTGCTCAAAAAAAATTCATGCAATTAAGTGGGTGCTTAAATTATATCATAATAAAAAACATATTAGTGGCTTTCTCACACTCATTTTTACATAAAAATACCTCTGTCATTTTGTGTGTATGTTGTTCAATTCAGGTATTTTAATGTCTTATTTTTCAATTCATGTTTATTGTAGTATGAATGCTCTCTCAAATAACTAACAATAGTGAAAATAATTGAAGGTTTGCAATTAATGTTTTATGAATGCAAATATTAATGATTCACCCCTCCTCTGAGTAATTCCTTATTACAATAATTGTTATTAGAGAAACGTTCCTTCACGAACATTCTAACCACTCAAAGTAGATTCATGAAGAATATTTCTAGGCAAGAGAGTCAAGGTACCTACCCAAGAAAGATACCACTCTTTCATGGTACAAACTATGCCTTATTGAAAGTTGGGTTGGAAGCTTATCTTATGTCCCTAAGAGTAGATGTTTACAGTTCTATTCTAGTAGATTATGATGTCCCTATTGTCCCTCGCACTAACGTTGATGGTAAAAACCTATATGGAAATCTTGATAAAACCAAGACTTTCATTCTCTTTGTGCTAGTGAGTCTTAAGTCATAAAAATTATGTATTGGAAGTCTGCTAATGAAGTATGGGTCAATCTCAATCAAATTCATGAAGGAGATGATAGAGTTAGAAAGGAAAAACATCAAACCTTAAAAATGAGTTTTGAAATATTAAAAATACGTAGAGAAGAAAGCGTGGAAGAATACTTTCTCAGAATTGATGAAGTAACCAATATGATTAGAGGAGTGTGTGAAGTTTTGAAAAAATATATCATTGTTCAAAAGGTCTTGAGATCTCTACCCATGAGATTTAATTAAAAAGTGTATGACAATAAAAACATGTCTCATTTTTAGAATATCACATGGATGAGTTGTTTGGTACTCTCATGACCTATTAAACCATCATCTTCTAAGTATTCCTCTGTGTATGCATCATCGGTGAATGGATCCATGTGCATAAGAGTCCCTAAAGCTATAATATTTGATGTTGGTGGCCTTGAAAACATGTTGTCCAACTTGTTTGTGTTACCCTTCTTATACTTAATCACCAAATTAAATTGCTACAAAACCCCTTCCACTTGTAGTGCCTTGTCTCTTGTAGCTTATTATGGGCCTAAAGTTACTGTAACGACTAGTGACGTGTGTGGATTATTATCTCCTTTCCTATTAGATAGTTCTTCCACTTCTTCACACCTTACACCATGGCATAGAGCTCCTTCTCATAGGTAGGGTAGTTAAGAACTCCTCGATGAAATAATTCAGAATGGTAGAAAATAGGCCTTCCTACATGCATCAAGAAAACTCCCATAACATAACTAGTCAAATATGTATCAAGTTCAAAGGGCCATTCCAAGATTGGTAATGCCAGAAATAGTGCTTCACTTATCTTCTTATTTAACTCATCAAAACCCTTCTAGTACCCTTTTCCCTGCTAGAAACTCTTGCCACTTATTTTTATGGCATGGAGTGGTGTTGATAGTGCTGAAAACAGGGCTATGAATCTCCCCAAGGATTGTGGTGCTCCAATGAAACTCATAATCTTAGTAACATTTGTAGTCACCAACCATTCCATGATGACCTCTATATTTGAAGGATCTGTCTTCAATTATCCTCCACCAATCACAAATCCCAAATACATCAAGGACTCTTGTGCAAACTCACACTTCTTGAGATTTTCTAGCAGCTCGTGCTTCTTCAATGTTTCAAGCACCTGCATCAACTGTGAATTATTCTCCTCCCATGTAGGACTATATACCATTATATCATCCAAATAGAAAATAACAAATGAATCTATAAAATGGCATAATACATCATTCATTAATGTCATAAATTTAGTTATTGCATTATACAGGATGAATGGCATAACTAACAACTCATACAAACCCTGCCTCTTTTTGAAGCTGGTCTTCCAGGTATCTTCTTCTTTGACTAGAATCTGGTGATATCAAGACTTTGAGTCTAGCTTAGTGAAATCATTTGTTTGTTGCAATTGATGTAGCAGATCGTCTATCTAGGGCATGGGGTATCTCTTATTGAGCATCATTTTATTCAATGCCCTATAATCTATACACATGTGTGAGGTCCCATTCTTCTTTAGCACAATGATGATGGGTCACCCACACACCTTATTCCAACAGTTGTTACAACTATTTCTTCACCTCACTTCTTTTTATAGCATACTTCATGTACAACCCAATATTTGGCAATGGGGCGTCGAAAAATAGCTATATCTCATTCTCCACTTCTCTCTGAGGATGTATCCCTTTAGGCTCTACGAACACATCCTTGTATTCCTATAACAGCTCCACCAATTTTTGTTTTCTTTTTCTTAGTACACCCATCTAAGGATGCCTTACCTATTATTGACTCATCTATAGACTAATTTTCTCTTAAAGGCAATAAAACATACTTCTTGCTCGATCTAATCAATTTATTGGCTTGGTAGCCACTTACGAGTGAAACTTTCTTCTTTTATTTATGCACGTTGATGTTGAATGATATTTCATCCTTGATGAGATGGTACTAGTTAACTCTCGTCATGAATATGGCATCACACATGTACATGTGTCGACTGTAAAACACAACTCCACATACATCAAGGGGAACCACATATAGATCTACCTCATCAATAAAATAAACACTGATAACAAATGTAAGTTTACACTAATTTTTTACCTTAAGCTTTGCATCATTATGTACCCATCCCAATGGATATGGGTTTGGATGATCACTCCATCCCTAACATCTTGTCTAGATATGTTGCAATGATATTTTCTTGCAATCCTGAGTCAAACAGAGCATCAATCATCATATTGTTTACCTGTACCTTTACATGGAAGAGTTTGGTCATTTTTTTCTCTTCGTATTGTTAAAGGATACCCAGATTCACCTCCTTCTAAACTAATGTATAAGCGATCTTCTCATCCATGTCTAAGCTTTTTTCAACTTGGTTGTGTGAATTAATGGTCATGATATTCTTCTTCTTATTATCTTTCTTTGTGTTCTTTGAGTTTAGCTCTCAATGCAACTTCCAAAACCTCTGCTCTGTATCGCCATCAATGTTGTAGTGGTTACTAGGATTTTTGCACTCAGGTGTTATGGCTACCATATTTTTATCCTTCCCCAGTTTTTGTTTCTTCTTCCCATCCTTATAAGCGTCTTGTTTGTCTTTTTTCTTTGATCCACTAGATTGCGCTCTTTTCAAACCTATGTTCTAGAGGTGTTGTGCCTATACATAAGTATCATCCACCATTTTGGGCTTGAACAACATCACTTGCTCATTTACATTGTGATGCATACTCGTCAAATACTTGAGGAGTACAACTTGGTCCTTTAGAGAGATACACAACATTAGAGTCATCTTTCTGAATTCTGAGTACTCCTAAATTCTTTGGCATATATTTGGCCTCAAATGTGATTGGTGCCAAAGGATGGGAAAGTGTACTCCAAGAGATGAAATGCCTTTGCAACCTGAAATAATTTTTGAGCCATTTGACAAGTGGGGCACGGACTTTGTTGGAACTTATTGATGCTCAATCCAAGAAAAACAAGATTATCATTATGTGCATTAACTATCTGGGCAAGTGCACTGAAACTAAGGAAATTAAGGCAGCAACAGAGGAGAGGGTGGTTGAGTTCTTAAGGGAGAATGCATTTCACAAATTTGGGTATCCTAGAGAACTCGTTAGTGATCAAGGCATTTTATCTCCAACATGATTGAAGACCTGTTAAGCAAGCATAAGGTCAAGCATAGAACCTACACTCCCTATCACCCAAAAGCTAATGAGTAAAGTAAGGTCACCAAAAAGTGTTGGAGGGCATCGTGACCAAAGTGGTTAGCAACAACATGGAATATTGGGTATATAAAGTAGTTAAAGCCATCTCGGCCGGTAATACCACCTAGAAGACCACCATTGGATTCACACCCTAGGATTTGGTCTATAGGAAAAAGGCTCTGTTTTCAATTGGATTTGAGTATAGCAGATTGAGGATGGCAGCCCAACTAGATCTAGATCTCAGCAATGCAGGAAAGAGAGATTACTCGAGTTGAATGGCTTCGATCAGCTCAAAACGCAGGCCCTCCTATACATAAAGGTAACTCAAATTTACATGAATATATAGCATGATAGGAACATCAAAGATCAGTAATTTGAAGAAGGTGATTAGGCCTTATTATATGATTCTAGATATAAATACTTTAAGGGAAATTTAAGGAAAATATGGTTAGTGCCTTATGGCATAGAGAGATGTCATGATCTCTACCCATGAAATTTAATGTGAAAATGTATGACAACAAAAACATGTCTCATTTATAGAATATCACATGGATGAGTTTTTTGGTACTCTCATGACCTACTAAACCATCATCTTCTAAACATTCATCTCTGTATGCATCATCGGTGAATGGATCTATGTGAATAAGAGTCCCTAAAGCTGTAATCTTTGATGTTGGTGGCCTTGTAGTCACCAACCATTTCATGATGACCTCTGTATTTGAAGGATCTATCTTTAATTCTCTTCAATGAATCACAAATCCAAAATACATCAAGGACTCTTGTGCAAACTCACGCTTCTTAAGATTTTCTAGGAGCTCGTGCTTCTTCAATATTTCTAGCACCTGCATCAAATGTTAATTATTCTTATCATCCAAATAAACAATAAGAAATGAATCTATAAAATGGCCTAATACATAATTCATTAATGTCATTAATTTAGTTGTTGCATTATAGAGGATGAATGGCATAAATAACAACTCATACAAACCTTGCGTGTTTTTGAAGTTGGTCTTCCATGTGTCTTCTTCTTTGACTAGAATCTAGTGATATCGAGACTTTGAGTCTAGCTTAGTGAAATAATTTGTTTGTTGCAACTGATCTAGCAGATCGTCTATCTAGGCCATGGGGTATCTCTTATTGAGAATGATTTTATTCAATGTTGTTTAATCTATACACATGTGTGAGATCCCATTCTTCTTTGGCACAATGATGAAGGGTGACTCACATGGTGATGTACTGAGTCGAATAACACCCTATTCTAATTGTTGTTGCAACTATTTCTTCACCTCACTTGTTTCTATAGCATACTTCATGTACAACCCAATATTTGGCAATGGAGAGTCTGAAAATAGCTAGATCTCATGCTCCACATCTCTCTTAGGATATATCTCTTTCAGCTCTAGGAACAGATCCTTGTATTCCTATAACAACTCCCCCAATTGTTGTCTTCTTTTTCTTAGTACACCCCTCTAATTATGCCTTACCTCTTCTTCACTCATCTATAGGATAATTTTCTCTTAAAAGCAATAAAACATTCTTCTTGCACGAACTAATCAATTTATTGGATTTTTTGCCAATTATAGTGAATCTCTTAACTTTTATTTACGCAAGTCGATGATGAATGATATTTCATCCTTGATGAGATGGTACTAGTTAGCTCTCGTGATGAATATAGCATCACACATGTACATGTGTGTACTACAAAACAAAACTCAACATACATTAAGGGGAACGACATACAGATCTACCTCATCAATAAAATAAACACTCATAACAAATGTAAGTTTATACTAATTTTTTACATTAAGCTTTGCATCCTTATGTACCCATCCCAATGGATATGGATTCGGATGATCACTCGATCCCTAACATCTTGTCTAGATCTGTTGCAATGAAATTTTCCTGTAATCCTGAGTAAAGGAGAGCATCAATCTTCATCTTGTTGACCTGTAGCTTTACATGGAAGTGTTTGGTCATTTCTTTCTCTTCGTGTTGTTGAAGGATATCAAGATTCACATCCTTTTGAATTAATGTATGGGAAATCTTCTCATCCATGTCTAAGCTTTTTTCAACTTGGTTGTGTGAATTAATGGTCATGATATTCTTCTTCTTATTATCTTTCTTCGGGTTCTTTCAGTTTAGCTCTCAATGCAACTTCCAAAACCTCTACTCTGTATCGCCATCAACGTTGTAGTGGTTACTAGGATTTTTGCACCCATGTGTTGTGGCTACCATATTTTTATCCTTTCCCCCATTTTTGTTTCTTCCTCTCATCCTTAGAAGCGTCTCATTTCTCTTTTTTGTTTGATACACTAGATTGCGCTCTTTTCGGACCTATGTTCTTGAGGTGTTGTGCCTATACATAATATCATCCACCATTTTGGGCTTGAACAACATCACTTTCTCATGGAGATTGTGGTGCATACTCCTCAAATATTTGAGGAGTACAACTCGGTCGTTTGGAGAGATACACAACATTATAGTCATCTTTCTAAATTTTGGTTACTCCTAAATGCTTTGGAATAGATTTTGCGTGAAATGTGATTGGTGTCAAACGATGGGAAAGCGTACTCCAAGAGATGAAATTCCTTTGCAATATGAAATGATTTTTGAGCCATTTGACAAGTGGGGCACAGAATTTGTTGGAACTATTGACGCTCCATCCAAGAAAAAAAACTATATCATTATGTGCATTAACTATCTCGGTAAGTGCACTGAAACTAAGGAAATTAAGGCAACAACAGAGGAGAGGGTGGTTGAGTCCTTAAGGGAGAATGTATTTCACAAATTTGGGTACCCTAGAGAACTCGTCATTGATCAAGGCATTTTACCTCCAACATGATTGAAGATGTGTTAAGCCAGCATAAGATCAAGCATAGAACCTACACTCCCTATCACCCACAAGCTAATGAGCAAATGAAGGTCACCAACGGAGTGCTCGAGGGCATTGTGACTAAAGTGGTTAGCAACAACATGAAATATTAGGTAGATAAAGTAATTAAAGCCACGTGAGCCTATAATACCACCTGGAAGACCACCACTGGATTCACACCCTAGGAATCGGTATCTAGGAAAAAGGCCCTATTGTCCATTGAATTTGAGTATAGCACATTGAGGATGGTAGCCCAACTAGATCTAGATCTCAGCAATGCAAAAAAACAAAGATTACTCGAGTTGAATGGCTTAGATGAGCTCAAAACGCAGGCCCTCCTATACATAGAGGTAACTCAAATTCAGAGGAATATCTAGCACCATAGGAACATCAAAGATAAATAATTTCAAGAAGGTGATTAGGCCTTATTATATGATTCCAGATATAGATATATGATTCATGATAATGGTTCAGTGCAAATGAGAACAATAGATGCGGAGGTCACTCCTTTACATCTTAATGGGCACATAACGAATATTTACAAGAGAAAATTGTCAAGGCAAGAGTTCATTGATGGTGTCAATAAAATAGTGATGGTGGTGGAGGAAGTTTTAGCTCTTGCCTTAGCAAGTCACTGACAAAAGAAAAATGAAAAATAAGGACCCTGGTGAAAGCCTCCGTTAGTCACCTCAGTCCCACTATCAGGTTGAACACCTCTGATAGTTGCCCAATGGTGTCCAAAATAAAAAGGAAAAATAGAAACAAAAATATATCTAGGTGAAAACCTCTCTTGAGGTGTCGAGGGCAAGCAACTAGAATGAAAACCTCTTGGAGGCACACTAGTTATTTCCAAAAAAAAATTGAACAGGAAAAAGAGAAAACAAAAATCATGAAAAATTGTTTCCAGGTCAGTAGGAGGACAATGTAAGAGAAAAGGAGAAGAAAAGAGGGACCTATTCCGCTCATATTTTTATTTCCCCATCCATTACCCTTCATCATTCCACCATTCCTTTCATTTTTTTCACTCACTTGCCTTAATTTGCAACGGTATTATGTTTTCTACACGATTCCATTTAAACCTAAAGGATTCCCTGCAAACCTACAGGATCCCCTAAAAACCTACAAAATGATCTTGTAGGAATTATAGTGGCTCAAGAATCCTAAAGTGAGTAACCGTAGGGCCAGGAAATGACCTTCCCATGTCCAAAAATAAAAAACCCTACATCACAAATTCATTACCATACCACTCTCCACCATAATCACGCCTGCATCCATCATAAATAACAATTAGTTTTCAAAACATTCACTGTCTTGAAGAGAAAACACAGAGAAAAGATGAAACAGACAGCAGAGGAGGGCAGCACCTGAGTGTATTTCTCATTATTCACACTTCTAGGCCTCCTCTCTATCCATCTCATCATCCTCAAGTCCCAGCAGTGGAAACGATTAAAAATTTTGAGGGAGAAGCAACTACAACACATCCTGTAGGAAATCATGTAGCTACCTATCCCACAGAATAAAAATCATGTGTTGAAGCAAGCTTCCAACATGAAGATCCAAGGGTAGAAGAAGCTCGAGAGTAGTAGCAGCACATTCATCTTGAACACCAAGTACCTGCACATAAAGGAAATCAACAAGGAAAGATATATATATATATAAGGAGTGAGAAATAACATGCAACCGACACACAACAAGCACATCATGTCCTCAAAAAATTGCAGCAAGGTATTAGCACCGTATGCAAGTATCTCACTTCACTCTCTCATTTGCATAATTTAATTAAAATATGTAAAGATTGTGGACGAGTTGGTTTATAAGTGAAAGGTGGACAGTTAACCTGGCCAACTTCTTTCAGTCAATGTGGACAAAAAAGTTAGTCCCCACACATGTGGAAACTGTCAAGTCAAAGAGAAAAGAATGACATCAGAAGTAGTTGAGCTACAGATGCCGAAAGTGGGAGTTGATTATGAGGAGAGGGGAATGATGATGTGGTAATGGGCACCAATGGTCCAAAAATGGAAAAAAATCATACCTCAGGTGCTAGCACACCACCTCAGTGAACTCGACGATAAGAGGAAATAAACGTCTATCCTCATGCACTCATGCATTCATATTCTTGAGGATCACTCTAGAAAAGTCTCTCTCGTACCCAAGGAACCTACGGAAGAGAAAAAAAACCATCTTGATCGTGCGTAGGATTTCATATAAGATCAGATACGGAATCCTACATGACACAATCAAGCAGTCTACACAATTGGGAGTGAGCAGTTTCATAGAAGGAAACATAGAGGTTGGCTACAACAAGCACCATAAGGGGGTAGGCTCTACATTTCCTTCCATTTTTCCATGTGAAACGAATAGAAAAATCTGCCAATTTGATTGAATTTGATAGTTGTGTAAGCAAATAGTTCCACAAGTATTGCAGTCCCATTTCTTCCTTCATTAAAATTTGTATCATACATCTCTTCTCGTCAAAGTTCATGAGACAAAATCATAGGGCGATTTAATAAAAGGAAGCCCATAAACACTATGAGGATTCATGAACACCATCCTCTCGTAGAAATCTTCCCTAGGCATAATTGGATGAGGTATTTTGAGAAATTAAGAGGGTATGATGATGAAGTAGCCCAAGATTTTGCTCTCTCCATCATTACACTAACAAGAACCCATGTCACTCTTGTCGTGAGGGGCCACTCCATAGAGTTCTCCACTGAACTCATAAGCAGAATTACCACACTTCCACTAGGGGTGCATTGGAGAAAGGAAGACAAGGGTAATAGCCAAACTTTCAAAAGGAAATTCTTTTTATTGGGAGAGAAGCACATTGAACACAAGAATGGAGTAAGGAGAACAAGCCTACCATACTCGTGGAATGAGGTAAGCTACCACCTTATAAAATACATATCATGTGAAGGTAGGTATAGTGTGGTTTATGGTTATCACTTTAGGGTGCTTGAAGAATTGAGGTTTGGAGTAGAAACACCTCCTCACCATATGCTTAGTGTACCATAATTCCTTTTGCAATCACTAATAGATACAAGCATAAAGGTGTAGGAAGGAAAGTACCAATAGTTTTCCCACCATGGGTTAATTAGAATTATATAAAAGATGCCTTCCAAAACCTCAAAATTCCTATCCAATGGGAAATTTTTAGAGACATGTGGACCAATGAGGATATCAAAGCCCTCACATATGATATTAGCCCTACTGTGAGTGAAAAAGAGAGAGAAGAGTCTAAAATAGTTCGAGAAGAAGCAGAGAAGGATGAATAGGATATAGATGAGGATGAAGAGGAAGAGAAAGAGAAAGAAGGTGATGTAGAAATAGAGGAAGATGTTAAGGAGGACATTAATAAACAAGATGAGCATCTCGAAGGAGAGGAAGAGGGGAATACAAAGGTGAGAAGCGAAATGGAAATGAAGAGGAAAAGGACAAGGAGGAGTCACCTAGGGTGTCTCTAGAACCCACTCACAAAGAGACAACAATTGCCCTCAATGCCGTCAGCACCGGTATCAAATAAGAAGGAAAACAACAGAGGCAAACCCCCTTATACTTTAGAACAAGAAAAGCCCAAACTCCAAGCAAGGTTTAGGATAAGGCAGGGAAAACCCAAAACTCCAACAAAGGTTCCCATTGCTATTGAGGACTCACCTAAATAGCAGGAGAATATGGCTCCTCTTATAAAAACTCAACAAGAAGGATACTCAGTACAAACCTCACCTAAGCCTCCTATCACCTATGTGAGAAGGCCTATAACTAGATCCGCTTGATCTAAAGCAAAAGACATCCTACAGGAGACAGAGTGGGACCTACAAGAAGTAGAGGTAGTCCTACAAGAAACTCTGTTGAACCTACAGGAAGCTTAAAAATTGGATGAGGAAGGAAGTAAGCAGCTAGAAACAAGGAGAGAGGACCCACAACTAAGGGAACCTAGTGCTCAACCTAACCTTGACTCCTACTATAGATTTATTAAGAGGGGGAGGGTATCTGCACAAATATTTTCCATTCCATTATTCTTTGGGATTGAGAAAGAAAGAGACAAAACACATAGATGGATGTACATTACCAAGTTGAAGGGAGTGCAGGACATTTGCCACATGGAGGAAAAGCTCAAGGAGATGGGTAGAAAACTAGGTAGCCTGAGGGACATTGAGGCCATAATGAAAATGCATGGTTCAAAGGACAGATACAAGAAATAAAGAATCCTTCGTTATCCATGGCCACTCTATCTTTGGAATCCATCTAGTGCAGGATGCCAACTAAGTCCTATGTATTGTACCTTAAGGAACAATGGCTATTGTTCTAAATCAAGACCCTTGCATAGACAGGCACTATGCCATAGTAAGATTATAGATATTTCATTGATGTTTATGACAAAAGTACATTAGAGTATATGTATAAGATGTCTAAGCTCTAGTTGGATAACATGGCTTTGACAGATATGAATGTATGAGACGCTAATCAAAAGTTGGGGGATTTACAGTTGGTGGGTTTGGCATCATGGATGAACCATAATTAGTCCATTCTAGTGGATGTCATTAGAACATATAATTTAATTCCAAAGGATCCTCAACTTGCAGCTAGGTATCTTCCTGCCGCAGAGCAAGCAATTACACATTTTGGGGATATGTTCAAACTATTAGGGGATGATAGCATGCAATATTTCCAAAGTAGATGGAGTACTTTGCCATATAATTTGAAAATCAGAGAGTACCATTCTCCTCAAAGGATTAGAGAAGCATTGAACATGACACCCATGTACAAACAAACCATCCAAAGGCTCAAACTCAATTGGATTGTCTTGAGACTCAGCCCACCACTTCTCTTGGGAATGTTAGAAGTAGAGAAGGAACAGAAAGAGAGAAAGTAGTGGGAGGAGGTAGAGAGGAAGGCAGGATTCTATGCATAAGAAGAGGAAACCACAACAGAAACATGGGATTTCATAGAGGCCACTAGAGCTATGAAAGACATTGATATTGATTGAGTTTCTTAGAGGCTCAGAGACACCTTCAATATGGGGGTCATGATTAACCTCATCATTGGGTAACTATATGGACCTTAAGTCACCTCCTAGCTTAGTCAAATTAACTCTTCTCACAATTTATTACATGTTCTGATTATATTTTGTTTAATGACATGAGTTAAAGTGCGATGTTATGCATAGTGGACTAATATGCATTGGATGTAGGTTTGAAAGAGAAAATCGAGGAATTTTGGCAAGATTAAGGTTTGTAGCCTAAATGGGACAAGGAAGAGAGATTGTAGGAGGTAAATCCTCCTCATTTACTCCTCCCTCATCTAAATATTCCTCCATTAATCACACCAACTTAGAGTACAAGCAGCCAAGTCATGAAGTTCAAAAGGCAGCCGAGCAAGTGATAGTCAAAGACTTAGTTGATCTTGACTTTGGGAGTCGAGCCTCCCTAGATTTAAGGAAAGTCATTGGGGACTTCAATTGTATAAGAAATAGGCCTAGAGCCTCAGTAGGATTCGAATTTGTTTTTTAAAAACTCTCGTTATTTTTGAGCTCTAGACTTGTGTAAGACATTGCTATGGAATTTTCTATTTTCTTAATGAGATTGAGTTTTTTTATGGTCAAGTATTGATTTAACTCACATGGATGAAGCTCTTTGGTTAGGGACCAACCCTAGAAGGAAAGGCTACTCTTATTGTATCTGTATGCTTAGATTGGTTTCATAGATTCATGATTAAAGTGTTCTTAGAAGTAATTCATTGCAGGCAATGTAGATTTGATTAATTTTTTATTAGTTTGATTTCCATTTGTTCTCTACTTTAGTAGCAGGCTACAAGGGGAAAAAGCATCAAAAATATGCTAGTAGGTGTCTTAACCTCACCTCTTCCTTCAAGGATCACGATTTGAGGAAAGGACCCCTATGTAGCCCCAAAAAGACCGATTTCTATTTTCTCATCGAATTTAGGATTTACTGTACTTGAACCAGAATTTGATAAGTTTGCAAGTGTAAGAATTAACTACCATCTCTTCCATCTTTAGTATTACAATAGATATCATCAGTGATTCCATTTCATTCTGAAATTTTCCTCATGCATGAAGTAGAGAGTTATCTAATTAAACTTTGTTTTTCTAGCTTATTATAATTATTCTTGTTTACATGATTTCTTGGAAAATAACAATGTTTCATGTAGAGAAAGTGTTTCATAACTAGATAGATACACCATAGCAAGAAACCACCTTCCAACTTCATCCATCAATAATCATTCCTTGCTTCCACAAAGACCTTCACCAATTTCATCATTTTACATAGAAACTCCTCCAAGCATGATGAGCAAACAAAACCATCCCCTAACCTTGGTTTTGAGTTCTGAGTGACCCTAGGAACTTTCTCACTCCATCCCACCTATCAGCCACCTTCCCTAAGCCTTCAATCACATCTAGCACCAATCATTCTCCTCTCTGTTATATCGTGTAGAAATAGAGTGAATCATGTAGGTTTTTAGTACATCTAGTACATTTTCCTATAGTGGACTGTTTTAAGGCCAAAATTGAGTGAAAACTGTAGGAAGCAACACAAGGGTACCTGAGGGTCTCCCAAAACTCCCAACCATTCTCCAACATCCATAATCCTCCTGCCATATCATCAAAAGAGATTAGGGCTCATACTTGATTTTCCATAAAAATAATAAAAAGAAAACAACAAATTTATTTCAGTCTTTTACATGCACAACAATGGTGTTTGATGTTTTGAACTTCCATGGTTAGGATAGTAGCATTTCATACATGTTAGCTTGGCATTCTTGTAAAGCATAGTTTCTCAGCAGTTAGTTATCGAATGGAGTTTTTTAAGCATAGGATTTAAGTCATTTTCCTTATTACAGTAGACAAGATTTCTCTTAGAGTAGATTCCTCTTTCATTGATTAATAATCAGGATTCCTTTCAATCCATAGAACTCTGACTTGAAAACCCTAATTCTCTCTCACGAGTTGAACAATAACAAAAGAAAGAACCATCAATTTTACTTGTGTGTACAACACTGTCACCTCGAAGTTTGTACAAACCCTAGGTTGATAAAGTAAAGCTTGTAGCACTAGGAGTTGCATCATTCTTGTTACAATACTCTTTCTCATCAAAAGGCAAGACCAAATTTGATGTCCTAAAACAAGACCCTCCTAAATCTTCTATTGATGATGATTCTAGAAGAAAGTAGAATTATCCTTGCCTCATCTGTGAGGAGGATCATTACAGTAAGGATTGTCCACGATAATATGATGTTAGTGACTTGCTAAAAGGGACTCTTGCTATCTTAAAAGAACCCTTTCCATAACCATCTGTTTTTTGTCTTTGCAAACTCGGTTTGGAGTTGTAATCAAGTCATGACAATTTTTCTGCTGATGGTACTTATTGTAGCACGCAAAGCCCCTCTTCCACAACATGGGTACTCTATGACCGTAATGATGAGCTGATTAACTTAGAAGGTATATTCCATGTTTGAACATCCAATAATATTTCTAAATATAGTGGAGTTATTGAACTCTTGTGAGAAGTAGTTTCTCTTGGAATTAGGGATATAGTTGTCAAGTTGGATTCACAACAAGTTGTGTTACAATTAAGAAATCATTACATAGTAAGAAATCCATAAATATTGCATATGTATCTATATGTTACATTGCTAGAAAGAAGTTTTGATTATATTACATATCAACATATTCCACATAATTTAAATACATTAACTAATGCATTGGCAAATTTTGTTCTTGATAGACATTTACGTCATTTGTAAAAATTGAATCATGTTATGAACACATAAGTAGGAATAAAAAATGCATATATATATCACATATTCCTTAGTGTTACATCAAAATGTGAGAAAATAGAGTGTTCTCACACATTTGGCTTTCAAACTCTACAAAATGTGTAAAAGACTAGATAAACTATCAAACTACATGGTGCTCATGATAGCACGAGACCACTTTGATCACATGGCCTAGCAGTCGATGCAGTCTCACAGAGACTCCCAGAGTATATCACTACCAATGTAGTGAAACATTGGTTATAGTGGCATAATCTAGAACCCCTCAAGTGATTGCCTCTAGATTGCACTCCATATTTTCTAAGGGGTCAGCCCCTTCCTCGTAGTCTTCACCCACTATCGGATGGGCACCTCAATGTATTATTGGGAACATGTCTCATGGTCTGTCTCATCCCACATCTGCACATTTATCATAAGTTGAGTCTTATCTTACACATTTATAAAAATCATAAAACTTGAAAAAATAAAAAAATGTGTTTTTACCTGCGTCGGTCCACTATTCACCTAGTGGTAGAGGCAGATCTCAATCCTCTCTAAAATTTGAGTCGCATTAAGTGTAACCATCTACCACAAGCAGTTAGCATTCAAGCCAAGTGAATAATTACGGTGGATAATGTATATGTTGAACTATGCCTCCTCGAAGCATGAGTTGGCTCCATCTTAGGAGCCTCACATCTTGTGGGATAGGATGTGGTACTTCTGCCCACTGATACTAGAAGAGGAGCACTCACTCCAAGAAGAAGGTGACTAGTATAGAACAAGACTCGAACTTCTTTAGGTGTCTATGCTTACCGTTGGACATTTGTTGCTTCATCTTCGCCAAGGTGCCTCTGCACTAGTGGAAGATGGTTGGGGTCAAACATGTCATATCATATTGAAATTGAGACTTGGAAGCCTCATGCACATCTTATGTTCTAGATACATTTGCCATGGTGAACCAAATTATTCTGATAATGAGGTTGTTGGTGATTTTTGCAATCTTCACCTTTCCTCCATGGTTATCTCGACACTAGGACAATATCTCTAGAGTAGACTCCTAGTACTCTCACCTCCTTAGCGAGATCCAAAGAATTGAATTGCTTCTCTTCGGCAGGATAATCTGGTGATGAATTAGAATCCCATTTCCTCCCAATTTTTGCCCTTGGATGATGAAGATTGATCTACATCCCAAAGGCTCATTAGATAGGGTAGAAACTCGATATGAGCTCTCAACCATATGGTGCTGAAGAATAGTGAAAAAATTGATATGTTAAGAGTACAAAACAAGAAGAAAGTTGAAAATGTTACTTTTTATATTTTCTATCCTAGATGTAGGTATAAACATTCATTATGAGAATGTTCTGTTGAGAATATTGATTTTTTTTATATGTGCAGAGATTCATGCTACAAAGGACTTCACTTTAATATCAACACTCGTGTTTATTTTCCAAGAGGAAGTTGGGATAAGTCAAACAATACAACCTTGTTATTTTTTTCATAGAATACCTTAGGAGCCTTGTCAAATAGGTATGGCACACTATCCTAATGGAGAAATTCCTTGTTATGCACAACCAAAAGGTGATTGGAGCACAACCTTACTATGGAAGACATGGCCACGTGAGCCACAAAACTCATCTTGGTCAAAGGGATGGCAACGTTATTATGGTAGAAACACCGACTACCCTCAATAATTCCAATAATATCCTCAATATCAAGCTCAAAATTATTCTGCACCCGAACCTCCAAAACATGCCCATCCATAATTCCAACCTCAATTGACTACAAGTCAGCCCCTTCAATTACCATGTACTTAATTTCCTCAATTAAATGAATTACCTTCTTATCTACTCCCTAATCCCAATAATAAAGTGCCTTAACAATTGATTTATAATATGCAAGCCGAAATGTTTGAAGCTTATATAATAGCTCTTCTATATTTAAATGATGTCCAAGTTAGATCTCCTCAATTTCTATATAATGAAATATCCCTTGTTGTTATTCAAGAATATAAAGAAGATAAATCTCGTGAAGAGGAGGAAAATCCTCAACAAGAAATTACTCCTTAGAAGGAATATACTCGTACACAAATAGATGAAAACAAAATAAAATCAATTCCTACAATTCGTATAGCTAAGCAATGATCTAGAGATTACAAATTGATGAAGGTATAGATAAGAAAATAGTTTTATGTGATTATAACATGTTAGATGAATTGAAAAATATTTAGATCAAAATTCCATTGCCTCAACCTTTAAAGGAAATCACTATTTTTCCAAAAGAAGTAAAGGAGTTATGTATTGAAAATCCTATCAGAAAATGAAAATAATTCTAAAGAGTCCAATTGATCAAAAATATTGAAAGCATTGTGATGCAAAAACCAAAAATTCAAAAATACTTAGATCAACTTAATCCAATTGTAAAGGTGCATACCAATGGAAATGAAATTCCAAACACTTTGACTATATTATGTGCAAATATGAACATTAGTTCAAAATAATACAATGGATAAGGTGAAATTAACTAATATTCAATATAATCATACTTTACTGGAATGAGAAGATATAGATGTTCTCAAGTGTAAGGGTATATTAGAATATGTATAAGTACTCCTATATCCATGGGAGTATCCTATTTATTTTATGATACTAACACCAAAAACTAATCTATGATGACATCCGTGATTCTTGGTAGGCCACGGTTAGCTAATATTGATGCATTCATATGTTGCAAGTCTAGTGATATGTTCACTTCAAGTGGAAATATCACTAAAATGTTCATAGTATATGTGCGAGTAAGAAAAATAATTGAAATATAGAATGTCAAATGAATTCAAGGAGATGATGTAAATTATGAAGATATTAAACTAGTTTTAACTATCTCACAAAATTATGAGGAAGATTAATTAGTGAATTTAATGAATAATCATTATTTTTCATCATATTGTGAACAAAATTATTGTGTCCATATATTAGAGAAAAAATTTCAAGAAGAATTCAATATTGAATACTTTTCATCTTCACAATCTAAAATGTTATTAAACTCAATGGAAAGGTTTGGCAGTTCTCTTATAGAAATTTATCCACTTAAAACATTAAACATTGACAATAACTTAGAGGAATTTCAAAAGAAATAGTTAATAAATATGCTACAAAAACATTCCTCTAAATTTGTATGGGAATTTATTGACATGAAAGGAATTAATTCAAATAGATGTACGTGTAAAATTTACATTCAAGAGAGTGTCAAACCTGTAGGACAACCTCAAGGAATGATGAATCATAATATGAGGGAGATTGTTAAAGATGAGTTACAAAAATTTCTCAATGTGAATTTTATTTACCTCCTTTTGAACTAATGTATAGGTGATGTTCTCATCCATGTCTAAGCTTTTTTCAACTTGGTTGTGTGAATTAATGGTCATGATATTCTTCTTCTTATTATCTTTCTTGTTGTTCTTTGAATTTAGCTCTCAATGCAAGTTCCAAAACCTCTGCTCCCATCAAGGTTGTAGTGGTTACTAGCATTTTTGCACTCATGTGCTATGGCTACCATATTTTTATCCTTTCCGAGTTTTTGTTTCTTCTTCCCATCCTTATAAGCATCTTGTTTCTCTTTTTTCTTTGATCCACTAGATTGCGCTCTTTCAGACACATGTTCTCAAAGTGTTGTGCCTATACTTAAGTATCATCCAGCATTTTGGGCTTGAACAACATCACTTGCTCATGGACATTGTGGTGCATACTCATCAAATACTTGAGTACAACTTGGTCGTTTAGAGAGATACACAACATTATAGTCATGTTTCTAAATTCTGAGTACTCCTAAATGCTTTGGCATAGATTTTGCCTCAAATGTGATTGGTGCCAAAGGACAGGAAAGTGTACTCCAAGAGATGAAATGTCGTTGCAACATAAAATGATTTTTGAGCCATTTGACAAGTGGGTTACGGACTTTGTTGGAACTTATTGACGCTCAACCCAAGAAAAACAAGTATATCATTATGTGCATTAACTATCTGGGTAAGTGCACTGAAACTAACGAAATTAAGGCAGCAATAGAGGAGAGGGTGGTTGAGTTCTTAAGGGAGAATGTATTTCACAAATTTGGGTACCCTAGAGAACTGGTTAATGATCAAGGTATTTTACCTCCTACATGATTGAAGACCTGTTAAGTGAGCATAAGGTCAAGCATAGAACCTACACTCCCTATCGCCCAAAAGCTAATGAGCAAACTAACGTCACCAACAAAGTGCTCGAGGGCATCATGACCAAAGTGGTTAGCAACAACATGAAATATTGGGTATATAAAGTAGTTAAAGCCACCTCTGCCTATAATACCACCTAGAAGACCACCACTGGATTCACACCATAGGATTTGGTCTATCGGAAAAAGGCTCTATTGTCCATTGGATTTGAGTATTACACATTGAGGATGGCAGCCCAACTAGATCTAGATCTGAGCAATGCAAGAAAGAGAGATTACTCCAGTTGAATGGCTTAGATGAGCTCAAAATGCAGGTCGTCCTATACATAGAGGTAACTCAAATTTAGAGAAATATCTAGCATGATAGGAACATCAAAGATAAGTAATTTGAAGAAGGTGATTAGGCCTTATTATATGATTCTAGATATAAATACTTTAAGGGAAATTTAAGGAAAATATGGTTAGTGCCTTATGGCATAGAGATGTCATGATAATGGTTCAGTGCAAATCAGAACCATAGATGTAGAGACCATCCCTTTACTTGTTAATGGCCACATAAAGAATATTTACAAGAGACCATTTTCAAGGCAATAGTTCATTGATGGTATCAATAAAATAGTGATGGTGGTGGAGCAAGTTTTAGCTCCTCCTTTAGCAAGTGAGTGAGAAAAGAAAAATGAATAATAAGGATTGAGGTGAAAGCGTCCATTAGGGACCTAAGTCCCATTATCAGGTTGAATACCTCTGGTGGCAGCCCAATTGTGTCCAAAACAAAAGGGAAAAAGAGAAATAAAAATATATCTAGGTGAAAACCTCTCTTGAGGCGCCAAGGGCAAGCAACTAGAATGAAAACCTGTTGGAGTCACACTATATTATCTCATCAGAATAATTATCTCATGAGAATTATATGAATAAGTTGTTTTTTTAATTATAATTATGAAATTAACTATTAAATAATGAATACGATTAACTTGAATTTATTTATTTATATCTCATATCTTATTATTTATTAAAATTTATAATTTACTTCGATTATGAATAAAAAATTATTGAATTATAAAAATCAATTTTTTAGTAAGTTATTAAACTATAAAATGAATATGAATAAATGTAATAATTATTGATAATAATAATATGTTATGTTATTAATAATGGTGTGGATAGAGGCCTTCTTTTGAGCATAATAGATATGTAATGTTTGATATTTTTACCTCTAAATTACATTAAAAAATAAACAAATAAATAAGTTAAATAACAAGAGTAATGTGATGTAATGTAAAATATTAAATTAGCTCAAAATAAAATAAAAATAATAATAATAAATATAACAATGTGTGAAGGTACTAAATACCTATGATATTTATATGGAATATAGTTTATTTAAAGGGGCAAATTAAATCAACCTAGATCAATCTTAATGATGGAGCTATCACCCACTCAAAGCGATGGAATTTCTTGTAGTCTAAAGAGAAAGTTTGTTTAAATTATACTTTTAAATACATTATATTCCATAGGAATACCATGACATCTCAATACCATGGGTCATTGTTGATTATTGTTTTATTTTTGTAAGTTTATTTTTACTTTACTTTTATGTAATTTGGGTTAGTCAAAATAAACATTACATTGCAACATCTTTACTATACTCACTTGGATAGTACATTTTAGGGACATTAATATATTTATCTTAGTTTTAAGAGTAAGTATTTTACCCTCCATCCCTCAGGTGGCCTCCTCCTAGTAGAAGTGCTTCTATTGCATTTTAATGTAGGTAATGACTCTAGCATAATTTCTGTATGATCTAATGCTTGTAGTGGTTCAACCTACAACTCTCCTCTTCATTCCACTTGTAGAATGTTTTAATAAATGAGGTGAAAACTATCATGAAAATACATTTTCAATAAAGAGACATGTAAAACAATATTCACTTTTATATAGCTTGGTAGCACAAGGAGGTAGGCCACCAAGGCAACTCCATTTAATATCTCTAATTGTGGACAAAACCATGGCGCCAACTTAGCACAAGTTCCTAATCTAAATGCACTCTTTTTTGGTTTTACTTGCATCTATAAATGTTGTCCCACTTTTTATTCTTTATACATTATCTTCTTATTTGCATATCCTTTCTAGCTATCCTAGCCATGTTGGACAATTGATATTGTTTGAAACTTTGGTGGCACTTGGAAAGTTGGCATTAGATTGTCAGCCATACTATCATTGAGATTAGATGCACCAAATATCCGCACAAAGAGGACCCCATGGGATTGCTAAGCCTACTCCCAAGAGTGAGAAATTTTGTTAATCGTGAGCAAAGTGAATGTAATAGGAAGTAACCGAAAAGACAAACATCTCATTCTCTCACTGTCTCTTAATTGCTAGTGATAACATCATAGACCCCAAAGTAACATACAATCTCTCTAAGAGGAGCTTGAAATAATTTATTTATGTGTTTAAACAAGTGTCAAGATAAAAGTGTTGGGCTTGAGAGCTCTGAGCTTGGTGTCAAACCTTTTTCATTTCTGGTAGAAATGATACCAATGGTGGAGATGCATTAAGAGAGTAACTTGGCTGATGAAGAGGTTAAAATTTAGGGGCTTGGCCCCAAAAGGCCTAGCGAGTGCTCACAACATATGGTCCCATGCCCGTAAAAAAACTAAGGCTCCTAGTAAAAGGAGCTAAAGGGCGAAGTCCACAGAATTGATAGTAGTGCTCAAGGAAAGCCTTTAGGATTTAGATAAATGACTTGACATATGGGAATTAAGAATGGAAGTAAATACAATTGCTCAGAGCTCTCATTCAAGGTAGTGAAGTGCCACTATGCACACGAGCAATTTAATGTAGCCCTTTGTGAAACACTCTTGGTCATCCCTAATCTTGATTGAAGACTATCATGAATTAAATGAAAATGAGTGTTTGTCATTTTATTCTCCTCTTCTCTTATGGGCCTTGAAGAGAAAAAAAGAAGACCCATGTTGTGAGTACATGTAGTTATTAATGGAGGAGCTATTTGATTCAATAGTTTGAATCTGACTTAATTCTCAACATATAAAACAATCCACAACCCTTTCTTTGCATTAACTCTTCTCCCATGTCTGAGTATAGTATGGCAAGCCATGCATTGCTAGTGCTACAGAGGAACAACAATGTGGTGAGTAATTAAACAAAGGAAGTGAAAGTAGAATTTGTGTGATTCTAATTGTTCAACATTGTGAGTGTGTAAGAGAGATAGGATGAAGAATATGGTGGTGAGCAGAGGTAGTTGAGCAACAAGGATTAGCCTTCAAAGGAGAGTTGTAGAGCTAAATGGAAGGACTTGGTATTGCATTATACAATATATATGTTTTTGTCTAAATGTATTATCGTCTATTTTCAAATTGAAAATTGTATGAAAGGAAGAACAATGGCTAGAGAAGGTAGTTTCCTATATTCATAAGAGGATGGTGCTTCTTGGAAAGTTGTATCTTTCTATTTGTAGGGTATTGGGCCCTCCTGTGAAAAAATTGATGTAATTAAATGAGTGCTGAAATTACATCATAATAAAAAAGCATATTAGTGGCTTTCTCACACTCATTTTCACATAAGAATACCTATGTCATTTTGCGTGTATGGTGTTCAGTTACAGTATTTCAATATCTTATATTTCTATTCATGTTTATTGTAGTATGAATGCTCTCTCAAATAACTAACAATAGTGAAAATAATTGAAGGTTTGCACTTAATCTTTTATGAATTCCACCATTAATGATTCACCAAGAGTGTGAGTAATTCCTTATTATAATAATTGTTATTAGAAAAAAGTTCCTTCATGAACATTCTAACCACTCAAAGGTAGATTCATGAAGAATATGTCTTGTCAAGAGAGTCAAGGTACCTAGCCAACCAAGATACCACTCTTTCATGGTACAAACTATGCCTTATGGAAAGTTGAGTTCGAAGCAGGGAAAATTTTAAGAACCCCCCCTAAATTTATAAGTATAATAAATGGTCGAATATCCGTGGTATATAGGAAAAATGGAAGGCGATTTTATCAATAATATAATATGTATATATAATTGTTTGGTGAATCTCTCACGAGGCATGGCGAATATTTTATTCAATTATAAAATCTTGTAAGATCTTGGTATTACCATGGGTTACTCATAAACCTGGAGCTTAAAAATTACTATTAGTAATTTATAAAAATTAATAAAGTTAATAGTTGATTTTTATTTTATTTTCTATTTTAACCAAGCTAAAATGTTTAATCTACATTAAATTACAACATCCATTTTTACGCCCGAGAGGGATCAAATATTTTTTAACTCTATGCTAGTTTTCATATCACGATATTTGATACCTCTCGAGGGTTAGTAGATCCAAAGTAAAGATGGATCTATGATGGTTTAATTCCCCCATTTAAATAGGCTACATTCCAGGTGAATACCACGGGTCAATACCATGTGCCATTTTGGTGAATACCATGGGTCAATACCATGTGCCATTTTTATTTTTATTAATATTAGGGTTAATAATGTATTTTTTGCATGGTATTAATAACAATATAGTCCATGGTATTTGTCCCATAGTATTTTTCCCATAGGTTTCACCTAAATATAATGCATTTTTTGAGTGTTTGTAAATATAAGGTGACTTATGGAGTAAATATTAAAAAATTGTTTTATTTGTTTACCATACTTCTAGTTTATTTATATTTTTATTAATTTACCATACCTCTTTTACAAATATGGTATTTGGCCCATAGGATTCACTTAAATAAGCCTTCATAAATAGAACGAGGGTTATGGACTAAATATAAAAGAGGTTTTATTTATTTACCATACGTCTAGTTTATTTATATTTTTATTTATTTACCATACCTGTAAGTATAAAAAGATGTTTTATTTATTTACCATACCTCTACTTTACTTATATTTTTATTTGTTTGCACCCTTGCATATATATAAGGTGACTTATGGAGTAAGTATAAAAAATGTTTATTTATTTACCATACTTCTCATTTATTTATATTTTTATTAATTTACCATACCTCTTTTATAAATATGGTATTTGGCCCATAGGATTCACTTAAATAAAACCTATTCTTGAAAATGGGCGAATGGATTCACTTAAATAAAACCTATTCTCGAAAATGGGCGAACATAAGGTTGTAACTCCTAATTTCAAGGGCTAAATTTACCTTTTTTACCCTCTCCCTTAAAATAAGGTGGGGTATTTGAGGTGATTTGTAAAAATGTACTATGATACAAAATATTCGCCCACTAAAAATTTAAAACCCCTTAATTTCGCCAAAGGGTGAACATTCGCCCCTAAAATTTTCTATGAGCAAAATACTTAGGATAATTGAGGAATCTACACGACATGCTACCATAGCAGTGTGAAAGTACCTGAGCCCCAGGTTAGGGCTGCGCAAAGGTTGATCGTATACTTTCGTGAAGGTATTGAAGTCCGAAATAAAGGGTTTGTCTTACAAGCCCTAGAACAAGATCACCTGTGCAAAGGCAGAGATAAAAGAGATCAAACGACATCACAACCATCTCAAGGGTTGGAAATTTGGTTCCAGCATCCCCCATACTGCTTTGGGTGAGAATTCGGTCCGCACTCTGCAGGCTGATGCTGAAAGGGTCAATAGTGTAGAGATTTGTTTGTCTAATTAGCGTTGCATCTAGGTCAGGCTACCTCAAGCCAACAATAGAGATCATGTTGGCTTTTTCCCACATGCTAAATTTGTATGTCCCTACCATATTTTGTATTTTATGGTGCATTTCCTATTGGGAGTGGCCAAATTATGATTTTTACTTCATTTTTAGCTACATTGACCTCTGGGACATCTTTCCAGGCCTAACCCTAAGTGTGGGAAAGGGGGGGAGGCTTAACCCCGTGTGGACCCAATGGAGAAATGTGGACCCGGATGGGAAATATGTGAAAAGGGTTTATAATGAGTAGAGGGGAGTGATGTATGTGTTGTTGGGAAGGAGGACCACACAACCAAAATCAAGATTTCCCATGTAGTGCCTTCCTAAAGTAAGTATCCAATAAAGGAGATCCCACGAGACTAGGATGCAAGGTTAACCACTGGGTTGAACAAGGGGACAAGAGTACAAACCAAGCCCATTATTTCCGTTGAGTTCCCCCACTAATCGATGCCCAAATGTGTCCATGATAAGAAAAAATACCCAACTACATAATGAAAGCCATACCTTAAGGGTTGGAAGGCCCACCTTCAAACATACGATCATGAAATATGGGTGAGGGTACATAATGGATGACACGGGTGACAAAGATGGTGGCACATCGAGCCATTTAGTGGATGCAAGGGATTGTTGGCTTCCGGCTGAGGAACATCTTGGAGAAAAAATTCTCTTAAGGGTGTCACCCACGGGTGGTGGGTAACACTACTATAACACAAGACAAAATATACATTTTAACCGAAGAGAATGAAAAATGTTGTTTTAGAAAGTATGATGAGTGTTGGTTATGGCACAAAAGGTTAGGACACCTCAACTTCAACCATATTATGAAGTTGGATAAAAAGGAAGTTGTAAGGGAATTTCCAAAGATCTCCAAACTAGACAACACACTTTTCAAGTCATGCCATATTGGTAAGAAAAAAAATTAGCCTCTTACTCACATAAATAGTCATTAAGTCCTAAAGTACCACTTTTATTTATTTCACATCTTTGGATATAGGTTTTATCTGAAGTATGTTTCTAGAGTTTCTAAATCATATTTTCTCTCTTCCTACATTATTTCTTTTGTGAGGTGTTAAGGTGAAATAAATTAAGGTGGCTTCATAATTGTTTTATATATTTGTATTATTGGACTATGAATACACATTTTGAATAAAGCTTATGGCTTAAGGCCTTTTCCACCAAGTTTCTTGTCTCTCATATTATTTTTATTATTTTCTTGTATTTCATCAATTGGTATCATAACTCCTTTACTCTTAAGGATCATGATCGATCCCTCTAGTTTTCAATTGGGCCTGGTAAATATGTGAGAGGTCGAGAGCATGAAAATCAAAGTATTCTACAATGAAGGAGTAGTTAAAAAATGAAATGCAATTGGAAAAGTGATTCCATTCGTTTTTTCACACAAACTATTTTCTTATAAAAAAATCTAATGAAATAATTGTTGTAAATCAAATTAAGGATTTAATTCTTAGTTTGAGTTTTGTGATTGGAGATATAATGGTATTGTTTTAAGATATCAATAATGATGGATCTAAACCTCACTACCACTTTCTTCAAGTTATGTTCTTGATTACTGTTTCATTTTATACTTTCACCATTGTTCTTATTGAAGTCCTTAGCACCGAATTTCTTTGAATATAAAAAAAAAGTCATTTATATGCCTCCTCTACACTCTTCCATGTGAAAATTCCTAAATCGAAATCCCTACTGCAACAACTAATATTACTTCTCCTACTTGTTAAATAATACAAGTTATTTACTATGTTCTATGGTAAATATCAAAGTAAATACAATTGCAACCTTCACTATTTAAAATTAATACATCGAAACAAGGAACTAAACAAGAAAGAGAGACAACACAATGACACAGTTATTTTTGGACAAATTCCCTAGAAAAACCCAATGTGGGAAAATCAGTGTAGCAAATGAGGGTTTCTTTATTATTCTTCAGCAAAAAATTCATGTACAAGATACAACTAGTAGAATAAAAGAGGATTCTTTGTGAGAATTTGTATAGACACTTATCAACAAGTTTCTAATCTAGAATAGGACATGTTGCCCCCTCTGTGTCTCACTACATTAGCCCCTATGTGAGAACTATGCTATCCCACCATCACATTGCCTCTGCGTTGTCCTCCTTTTGCTCTGCGTCTTTTTCTCCTGACCTTCAGACTGATGATGATAACACCTCTCTCTCTCCTTGACACCTGCAACTCTCCCTCTAATTCGATTTTCTCTTGTCGAAATTCGACCAGTGAGAAAATCAAACTTACTCAGGTAATTGAGTATCTACCTCTAGTGTCTTTCCAAATGCCCCTCGATGTCCTTCTTATAATATCTCAATTGAGAACCAATGGCCAAAATTAGATTCTAATAAATGGATCAAATCATTTGGACTTGATCTTCGTCTTCTTCTAGAAGTTACACCCACAGTTTAGATTAATACCCATTAATTATTTTAATTTCCTAACTTTAGAATTACGGTCCCATTAACAATAATTAATTATTTTAATAAAATTGTCTCTCGGTGGAATTTCCCAAAGCGATTTCTGGGTATTGTGGGATACATATGTCTAAGCCTCCCTACAAAATTGGAGACTTAGAGAACATCCGATGCTACCAGAAATAAACACTCCCTCTTAGCAAGGAATGTGCTCTAGTAATGCGACATGTCGAAGCATCATCCTGTTCTGTAACATCTCCTTCTGCAACATTGATTTATAACATCACTGCCCATCAAATACTGTGCAAATGATGCATTTGTGCTACTACTGATACTACCACTCCCAACATTGCATCTCTACTGCAACTCTCTCATTCCATGTCACTGTAACTAAGAAATTACTTGTTTACTGAAACAAATTCTCTACCATACCCATATTCTCTCTAAATTGAATGAATTTAGCTCTTCCTAGAGCCTCTTTTAGTATGTCTACTACCTAATCTCTTGTGGGAACATATTGCAGTTGTAATGCCTCGCGTTGAACATAGTCTCTGATAAAGTGACATCTGATATCAATGTGTTTTGGCCGATCATGAGATACTGGATTCTTAGATATTTTGATACAACTCTCATTATCACAGTAAATCCAGGTCGCTTCCATCCTTTTTCTGAATAAACTCACTAGAAGTTTTCTAAGCCATATAGCTTCACACGTAGCTGTGTTGGCTGCCATATATTTAGCTTCTACTAAGCTCAGAGCTACCAAATTCTACTTCCTGCTGCACTAAGAGATCATTCTTGATCCAACAATGAAGTAGTACCCAAAGGTACTTTTTTGGTCTACTGAACTACTTTCCGAATCTACATCTGTGAATCCATTCCATCTGATGTCATCCCCTCGAGAGTATTTCAACCCATATCCGATTGTTCCACGCACATACCTCAAAATGTCCCTAGATACTACCCAAAGCACCCTTTTTGGTTCTAACATGAACTAACTAAGGGTTTTGACAACATAACAAATGTCTGGCCTAGTGTTGAACAGATACATGAACGATCCAATGAGTTGTCTGTACAAGGTGGGGTCCACCTCCTTGTCTCTTGATGCATCTATTTTCTTCTAGTTGGTGATCATGGGAGTAGCCATGGGCCAACATTCTCGCATTCTAAATCTCTTTATAATTTTTCTAGCATATCTTCCTTGCCCAAGGAAGATCTCCCCATTCTTTTGCCAAACTTCCAACCCTAGAAAATAATGCATCAATCCCATAGCCTTCATGTTGAATTTTGCTTCAATATTCTTCTTGCAGTCCTGTATGAGCCTAGATGACACTGTTAAAAACTATTCATCCGCATATAATACCAGAATAAGTGGCTCATTCTATACCATTAAATAGTAGATATTGGGATAAACATCATTGTTGATGAATCCCAAATGCTGCAAGTAACTATCAATCCGAACATACCTTGCTCTAGGTGCCTACTTGAGCCCATACAGGGCTTTCTTTAGTCTACACACATGAGTTCTATTTTCATGTGTTTTGAAGCCTTCAGGTTGTTCTATATACACCTCTTTTTCTATCACCCCGTTTAGAAATGTTGGCTTGAGATCCATCTGGTGAATCTCCCATCCCATTTGAGCTGCTAGGGATATAACAAATCTAATAGAGGTATATCAAGCTATTGTGGCGAATGTCTCTTCATAGTCTATTCCTTCTTTCTATGTGTACCATTTTTCCATGAACCTAGCCTTGTACTTCTTTATACTACCATCTGCAAAACACTTGATCTTGTAGATCCACCTTGATCCTACAACTGATCTATCCTTTGGTCTAGGTACTACTTCCTATACATCATTCGTCATGATAGAACTATACTCTTCTACCATGGCATCCACCCACACTTGGTGTTGAATGGCTTCCTGAAAGCTAGAGGGTTCTTCAACCTGTGTTACATGCTAGGTATCTGTTAAGCTGTCTACGCTGCCTCTTCTTAGTTTTAGGAGCTCCAACAAACTCCTCTACATCCCTCAAAGTCTGTCGTACT
The DNA here is from genome assembly GCA_000404065.3 of Pinus taeda. Lineage (NCBI taxonomy): Eukaryota > Viridiplantae > Streptophyta > Pinopsida > Pinales > Pinaceae > Pinus > Pinus taeda. The sequence continues at coordinate 161,381 of APFE031025574.1, read as the reverse complement.
TCCCTGTTGGTTATACCACTAGTGGTGGGAGGCTCAATCAACTCCTATTGGTCCTTTTGTTCCATCTATTGAGAATTGTATGGATTTCCTTCCTCTGAGGAAATGTTGGTACTGGTCGCTGTAGTTGATCCAAGTATTTTTCCTCCTACCTATCCTCCTTGCTGCCCCTACTACTGTTGGATTAATGGTACATCTAAAGAATGACCTTCTGCTAGTATCTCTCGAGATTTCCTGAAAGATCTATCCTCCATGAACTTTGCGTCCCATCTCACTACAATATTCTTGCCAACAGGAATGTATATTTTGTATGCCTTTGAGGTCTCACTATATCCTACGAGGTATCCCTTTTCTATAGTCTGATCCAGTTTACTATGCTTTTCATCTAGAATATGACAATGTGCCACGTTTCCAAATATCCTGAGGTGACTTACTTCCAGCTTCTTCCCAATGAAGAAACCTTCAAGCGTTCTCTTCCCAAATGCTCTGTGAAGAGTTCTATTATGGATATATACCACTGTGTTGCAAGTCCTAATCATACAACATAGTTTTTTATGAACCAACAATAGTTCTATTTTTCTGCTCTACTACTCCATTCTACTTCGAATTATATGGAGTTGTCCATTCTCTTTTGATGCCCTCCTTTGCACAAAAATATGTGAAGTTTTTGTCTGTATATTCTCCACCATTATTTGAAAGCAATACCTTTGTCTTCTTCCCTATCATGTTTTCAATGAGAGCCTTAAACTATCTGAATCGATCAAAGACCTCATCCTTAGTCTTTAAGAAATAGATCCAGGTTTTTCTAGAGTGATCATCAATAAAGGTGACAAGGTATTCACCACCACTAAGAGCTCTTGTGGACATTGGACCATAGATATTTGAGTGTATCAATCCCAATATAAATTCTGCTCTATTGTTTCTTCTATAAAACATTTCTTTAGCATACTTCCCTAGTACACATCCTTTGCATAAATCATCATGCTCAGTACTAAGGACAGGAACTCCTGAAATGGTCTCTCTGAGCATCCTCGGTGCTCCATGGTGTAAGTGTCCCATTTGCCTATGCCATAATTCATTCAATTAATTTTCACTATTATGTCTATTACCTATTAGTTCCATTGGAGACTCAAGCTACAACCTATACAGTATTTTGCTTTCAGCTCCAATTTGTCTCTTCTTCTTCCATCTTGGATGTTAGACATATAATTTCTTTCCAATGAAGTATACATTGTATCCCTTTTCCTATAACTGGGACAATGAAATCAGATTCATTCCTAACTCAGGCACATGAAGAACATTGGTGGCCCAGATGCATTGTTCTGTGTTTTTTCACATAATCATTGTTCCATCATTGTTTCATGAATATCCTCCTATGTACTAGCTTAAAATCCAATATTTGGTTTGTAAATACCTGTGTTGCTTCATTTTCTTGCAGCAAGAGAGAAAAAGGATTCTCTAATAAAAAATAAAAATAAAAAATCAGATCTAAAGAAGAGTTAACTCCTTCTGTAGGAAAAATTATTGATCATTGTCATGTTGTATTTTGTGTTTTCTTGTATTCTTATATTTCATCAAAATTTGAGCTCCCTTAAAGAGAAAAGAAAACTTGTCCACCAATCCTTTACAATTCATCCACATGGACTTATGTGGTCCTGCAAAAACTCATACTCCAAGTGGTCAGCTATATTTCATGCTAATTATTGATGATTACAACAGGCTTACTTGGGTTGCGTTCTTAAGAGAAAATTCAAAAGCATTTGAAAACTTTAAAATCTTTAAATCTATGGTTGAAAATGAAACTAACTACAAAGTAAAGTGTATAAGATCTTATAGGGGTGGATATTTTACTTCTAATGAGTTTGAGCATTGCTATAAGGAGCATGGCATAAAAATACAATTCTGTGTTGTAGATACTCTATATTAGAATGGTGTGGCTGAAAGGGCCAATAGTTCAGTACAACAATTGGCAAGAGAAATGATGAATGAGAGAAATATATCAAAAGGGATTTTGACTGTAGTTATTCATACAACAGTTTTTACTTTAAATAAAGTTCACTTCATGCCAAATAGTGAGGAGAACCCCTATTTACTATGGTATGGAAAATCAACAACTGTAAAGAACTTCAAATTCTTTGGTAGCAAGTTCTACATAAAAATAAAGATGAGAAGATTAGTATGTTTGAAGCAAGAGCTGATGAAAGTATATTTCTTGGGTATTCACATAAGAGCAAGGATTATATATGTTATAATGAAGGATCAAGATAAATAGTTGACAACATTAATGTAAGAGTGGTTGAGTTTATTCCTCTCAAAGACAAGCAACCCACATATATCAACCCAAATGAATAGGCTAGCAAAGACGATGATGAAAATTTTGAAGAAGGAGTCAATGAAGAGGCAGAAAGTCCTCAACCAAAAGATCCCACAAGGAGTGTTCAAAAGCATCATCCTTCTAATTAGATTGTAGGTGATTTTAATACAGGAGTCCGTTTGGTAATTTAATTGATGTTAAATTACTACATAAATTATCGACCAGGGATAGTATGCTAATGAAATGTATGTGCAATGTTTGTGCTAGGAGTCCTTATTATTCAAGCAATTCCTAGATTAAATTGAGATATTGAGATGCACATGTTTTCTCTAACAACTATCAATCTTACATGAAAGTAAATATGTCACTTTTTAACAAAAATGAAATCAAAATTGTTGCTTTTTCTTAAAATAAGTATCACACTTTACTTGAAAGAAAAATAACACTTGCTTGAAATAAATAACACACTTTGCTTGAAATAAATGCCACACTTGAAAAATGAAACTAAAATTATCACACTTGTTCTAAAGAAATATCACACTTGAATAAATATATATCACACTTGCTTAACTAAATAATGAAATTAAATCTAAATCATTCTAACAGAAAAACATAAATTAACTCTATAATCACACTAAATGGAAATTGAAATCTTCTTCACTCAAATGTAATTTAACTCATATGTAATTCAAATTATACTACAAATCCTAAATAAATCCACACTCTATCATACTATTGTTCATGTACATCAGAGATATCGGCTTCACTCCTTCATCCTACAACAAAATGATTAAATAAATCCTGCTTTAAACTCAATCCTAAACATTAATTCAAAATCGAAGCTAGATAGTTAGATGAACGAATTAAACATTGTATAAAATGCAAAATTGAAATGTTAATTGAAAACGATAAAACTTTACAACTCCAAAGGGCCCTCCGACGAGATGTAGATAACAACACAACTTATTCAAATTATTATATACACATTGAGATAACGCACAACTAGGGTATCAAACAAAAAAAGTTTTTATAACTGTAAATATAACTTTCAAAATAATATGTAAGACTGTGTTTATCATGCCAAGAGGTAGATTTATAACCTATATCAATAACTGTTTTAGAGATTTACGAGCCTATCCTACTTGTCAGAGACTAAAAATTAACATAAGAAGATAATATCTCATGATTTCCCCATGATTTTCTATCGAAGAAGCAAATCATGAGGCTAACTATTTGCCTCCATTAATTTTCTCAATCGCTTGGTTTTCCTTCGACTTCTTCTTTGTTGGTTGACTTCCTCATTGACTAGGCCTATATGGTGTTCTTATCATCGATATAGATCATGAAGATAGGTAAATATCATTATGCCAACTATTAGCCACATGCCCATATGTCTCGTTCCATGGCTAGAGTTTCGAAACCCATCGAACCTTCAACTATGTTGCAGAATTGGTGCAATTCAATAGCTTATGCAAATATTGAGTTAAATAATAAATAACAATGAAACTTATGAAATAAAATATGTTTAAGTACTTGCTATTTCCGTGAACCTTGTAAACTAATTCTCAATTAGATTTATTAGAGTAAAAAAGGAGGATGAAGTGTAAGAAGGTCGTCAAAAAGAGACAATTTTTGGCTTCAACATTCCCCCACACAAAAGACATTGCATGTCCTCATGCACAAAATTTTGTAATCCTTCTCTATTACTAAGCTTCTTCAGAAGCTTGAGCAAGAACATCTAAGTTAGTTCTTCTTGCTTTCCTGATATTGATTGTTGCCATCCTTGGTTTCTTCATCAAGATTCTATTATGCAAACTTGTGATATTTTTCTTAAAAAATTGATTTTTAGCTTTCAATTTCTTATTTTTATCATACCATAAACCAAGGTGTAACAAGATGTTGTCATTTTGAGTTCTCTGGATTTCATTTTGTTGCCTTTAGTGTTTCATGTTCCTGCTTCAAATATCTATTTAATACCTCTAATTCATAGATTTCCTCCTTAAGAGTGTTTATAATTTGGGGTTCTTTTGGAGGATCAAAATGAATAATTTATTCTTAGTTTGAGGATGATTGCACAATTTTTCCTATAGTTATTTGTTCCAAAGATTCTATGTATTCATATATTTCTTGTTAGACATGATCAATTTCCAGCGTTCTCATAGCTAGACTTGCAATTGGTGATGGAATTCTTGGTTCGTCTTCTTCTTCTAAATTGACAAATTTTGTAGCTTGTTGAGACTGTGCAAGTATTGATTTGTTAAGCCTTGCACTTCTTCTTATAAGTGATGGTGATTTTTCAATAGTATGGGGACACTTTCTAACCTTTTCTTGTTTTTTTCTCCTTTTAATGTACTTTCCCATTTATTAATGGCTATCTTTCTTCTAACATTTTTTTGCTTAAGAGCTTCCAACACACTTACAAGAGGGGTTTCATCATCAGAATAATGATCTTGTTGTGTTTCTTGTGTAGGTGAGTGATAAGCCTCATCATTGGGTAATTATATGGGCCTTAGTTGGCCTTTGTGGTCTTAATGTGAATTTAATGCAGGAATAAAGGATAAAAGCAAGGAACTATGGCAATGACCTTGGTAAAAAATCGAATGGGACAAGGGAGAGGAGTTATGGGAGGTAAATCATCCTCATTTACTACCACCCCATTCGAATATTCCTCCATCAGCTCGGAATGCAAACAACCAAATCATGAGGACTAGAAGACAACCGAGCAAGTGAAATTGACAGAAACCAGTTTATCTTGAGTGGGGAGCCCAACCTCCCTAATTTGAAAGAAGTCATTGGAGAATTCATATGTATAAGTAGAGAGGCTTAGGACCTCAGTAGGATTCATATTTTTAGTGTAAAACTCTACTTTATTTTTGAGTTGCAAGACTTGTGACAGTTTGTTATGTGCATGGTTTTGATAATAAGAATGAATTGTGTTTTGAGCCAGCACTGAGTTAACGCAGAGGCCTGAAGCTCTTGGGTTAGGGCCCAACCTGAGCAACCAAATCTCCTATTTATTGTACATGTATGCTAGCATAGATTCCTAGTTTTTTCTATTCATTTTCTCAAGTAGTTGCATTTCCATTATAGCAGTATAACGTAGATGATTCATGGTTTTTCTGGTCATTTGCTCAAGTAGTTGCATTTCCATTACAACAGTATAGCGTATATGATTCATGGTTTTTCTGTTCATTTGTTTAAGTAGTTGTATTTTCATTACAACAGTGTAGCATAGATTTATGGTTTTTCTGTTCATTTAATTAAGTAGTTGCATTCACATTATAGTAGTGTAGAGTAGATCGGTTGTGCTTTAGTTTACTTCCATTTGTGCCTTCTTTCAATTAGCAGGTTAGATAGGAGAAAAAGATCACCATAAAGTTGTCCACATGTGTCTCGACCTCATCTCCTCCCTATGGGACCATGACTTGAGGAAGAGACCCTTTAGCAACCCCAAAAACACAGGTTTCTAGTTCTCGCATGAGATTTGGAGTTTGTTGTTTTATGTAGTTACTTGTTTCATTTCACTGTCATCTTTTTCCATCACTCTCAGTCCACCCTCACCCTCATTGCTTTTTCTGTCATTTTCATTGAAACCTCCTTTAGCACATTCTTCATGCATAATTCCCTTACCGTTGAATCCACAACAAAATTGACCAATCACTGTCCAATTCATTAGTTTATCCAATGGCCATCATGCATGAAGTCTTCCACCTACTTTATGCATTTTAAACCCCCACTGTCAATCTTCCTCACCTGATTCGATGGCTATCCCGTCATCTGCTCACCAACTAGCTTGGCCAATCTCCACCGTCGATCTGCCTCGCTTGATCCAACAGCTATCACCACCCAATCACCAACTAGCTTGGCTGATCTCCATCATTGATCTTCCTCGCCTGATCTGATGGCTATCACGCAATCTTGTGTGGATTCTTACATGACTGTTATCTGCCTGAGAGCATGCAATAAAAGTGATTTTCTCGTTCTACTGTCACTCACTTAGGCTAATCACATGAAATAGAAATACAACTTATAGCTTTGAGGGTGCGCGAGAAACTACTTACCGCCTTCGAAACTCGCTCCATCATTTACGCACATTCTTGTCTTCGTCGCTCATCTTCCAATTGATCCTGTCCATCCATCTATTAACTTAAGTCTCCACGATGATATCTCCACCATTCATCCTATTCGATAACCCTGTTCATTCATCTATTCACTAAACCGCCAACAATAAGGTCTTCACCACTCATCATGTTCGTTAATCCTGTACGCCCATCTATCTATGTAATCTCTTGCGATAAGATCTGCACTGCTCATCTTTCATTACGTCCTTCTTTCACCAATTTCGATCTTCGACTGCTCTTCTGCTTGAAAACAGATTTAGTTTAGTTCCTTTGCTTACAGCTTAGTCTGGTTTTGACGCTCTTTACTTTTGCAACTTAGATAGCAGCATTAGGTTAGTGATTGATTTAGCAATTTTGCTTAGCATAGTTGTTTGACTGGTTAATTAGGTTATGGTGTGAGTTAGCATTACATGTTTTTTTCTTCATTACTGCGGTAGAGTAGCTCTCTCTTAGAATATATTTTCTCTTCTTCCATCAAATAATCAAGCTTCTTTTTACCCTATAGAAGTCTGGCTTGGAACCCCTGGGGTCTCTTGCCAGATGAATAGTGACAACAAGCAGGACCTTCACTTTTACTTGTGCATATAGAACTATCACCTCCAAGTTTGTACGAACCTCGGGTTGATAAGCAAAGTTGTTAGCCCTAGGAGTTGTAGCATTCTTGTTGCAATACCTAGGCTCATCATTTTTTGGCGCCGTTGCCGGGGATATGTCAAAGTAGAATGTGATTACTTCTTTCTTCTATTTCTAGTCTCCAACTTTCTTTTCTTCTACTTCTTATCCTCAATTTTCTTTCATTAGTTTATTTCTGTAAAAGTAATCTAGTAGCTTCCTTTCTTTCATTTGTCATTATCTACTTTCCTTTCCATTCTGCAAGTAGAATTTCAATTCAGCAAGTAGTTTTTTTTTTGTTAGTAGTTTTCATTCAATCAACAATTTTATTTATGCAAATTACTTTCTAGATTTAAAGAAGATCTTACAAAAACCAACCCAAAAACATTTCCTTTCATGCCTCATAGGAATAGGGACAATTAAGGGAAATTCTTGCCAAATACCCCCACTGCATCCAACAGTCAACCTTCTCTCTTCTTCGGTGACTGTGAATTGGAAGAACCTTTAGGTGAGAAACCTTACATATTTGAAGAACCTACAGGGGAATAAGAAGTGGAAGAACCCATTCCTACTGAACCAATGGCTAAAAACCAAAATGACAGAGGGAATAGAGGGAGAATTTAGGGTGCCTTCCTCCTCAAGGAAACCAATGGGGACACTAAGAAGAAGAATATAAGCCCCTCTACTGTACCTCATTTCCATGGCCTGACCATAGAGGACCCTGACACTTTCCTATTTGAGATTTTTGTTATATGTCAAACCTATGACTATACAGATGATGAGAAAATGTTAAAATTGTTTCCATCTACCCTCAACGATGCAACATTCTGCTGGTTCATGGGTTTACCTAGAGATAGCATCACAACTTGGGCTCAGATGCAACAGGCTTTTAACAACAAATATAGGGGATATTGTAGGTCAAAGGATACTAAAGAAGAGATTTTCAAGATGACCATAGGCTAGGATGAATCCTTAGAAGACTATGAAGAAATATTCAAGCTCAGTTACAAAAGGGCCAGGTGCACACTTGACCCTGAGTCACTAAAGCTGGTCCTGCTTAGAGTTAGGGAAGATCTTCTGGATAACTTACACATGTTAGCAGGAGGAGATATCTACCAATTACCCTATGAGGAGATCAAGACTATCTTTAGAAACCATTCTAGGGAAGCCAAGAAAAAGGGTAGGGGTAGTCAACCTATGACTAGTACATCATCCTCCAACTCATCCATCAAGGGTGAAATTCGAAATATGCTAGAAGATTTCAAAAGTGATATGCTGCAAAACCTTGCCTTGCAATTGGACACCATGAAAATCAAAAGGAAGCAAGAGGAAGTAGAGAGAGCCTTGGCCATCTTTTGTCCTAGATGCACCAGGAGGCATCCTAGGAATGAATGTCCATTGAACTGTATTGATATTTGCTCAGTCTATGAATAAAACCACTCCACAGACAAGTGCCCTTGTTTATTGAGACTCACAACTATATATTAAGGAGCTGAAGGGGTCACTGAGCAGTTTTTCTACATCAACCAAATGATACCTCCTGGTCCTAGACCATACCAGCAGGGTATGTAAGGGTCATCCCATGCATATTACAACCCGAACCAAACCACAGCTATACCTTCTTGGGGACCCCCTGTTCATACTTCCTAGTCTACACCCCCTCCTTGGTCCTATGCATCTCAGTATCATTCCCAGCTAGCCAGCCAGTCATTCAACCTTATGTTCAGCCACAACATCAGTGGAATACCCCACTCCAGGGGTGGAGGCCCCAATTCAACAATGTTACAACCATATTTCCTCCACCACCTACCCAACCACAACTCCTACACTTTGCTCCACCTTAAAAACCCTAGATGCCTGCCCAGCCAAATCTGAACCTGAACAATATGCAGGCTCAACAAGCATACAGTGAAGAGAAATCATACCCAGCTTATGTTGTAGAAATCTAGGAGATCAACCTAAGATCTAGGAGAATTCTCCCTGATAACCAACATCCATCTCCACATAGGGAGGTTGAGGAAGAAAGAGAGGAAAGACACCTTAAAGTAAATCCACCCTTTCCTGAGAGATTAACCTAACCACTCCAGCCTACCCCAAAAGAAATTGAACTTTTGGGAGAATTGAAAAATCTGTGTGTAAAGATTCCCCTTCTCCAGGCAATCAAAGATGTTCCCATTTACAATAAGTTGATTAAGGATAAGTGCTTCAAGCATCCAGGAAGAAGAAAAAGGGATGCCCCTACCATTAATGTCATTAGATAGTTGTTTGACTTAATGATGGGGCAGGTAATATGTCCAAAATATTTAGATCCTAGAAGCCCTATAGTAGATGTGCACATCAATGGCACCATTGTCCCACACACTTTGATTGATCTTGGGGCTGCCATTAATGTGATGACCAAGAACACTATGCTCAAGCTCAACCTCCAAGGGTCATTCAAGAAGGCCACACTAGTTCTATAACTTGCACACTGTTCCACAGTCACCCCTAAGGGAATTGTGGAGGATGTGATGGTCTCCATTGATTCCTGGGAGTACCCTGCAGATTTCCTAGTTCTTCGGCCTAAGGATAAGCTTACTGGTTACCTTCTCATCCTTGAGAGACCATGGTTGGCCACAACTAATTCTTACATTAGTTGCAGAGTTGGGAATATGACCATCAAGAATGGGCATATGTCCAAACAATTAGTCCTATACCCTCTTACTCAACCTTCTCTAGAGCATGATTTACCTTTATGGTTGGAGAAGGAGGAAGAAGATAGCATTTATTCTATCCAACTTTATGCTTTGGAAGCAATAATAGGAGGAGGACAGCAAGATGAGGATGACTTAATTGAAAATCGGCTCCAAAGTCCAACTCCTAGTTCATTTCCATTAGAAGAAGAGGTAAGGGAAACCCAAAACAATCGTCCAATTGACTTATGCTTGGCCGATTCCAACCCACTCCATGTCAAAACCATAGAATTCGGCCCAAAGAAAACTTTGAAAATTAACCCATCTCTTTCTGCTTTAGAAGAGGAGAAGCTATGCAACATGTTGAGATAAGACCTAGAATCCTTCACTTGGAGTTACAAGGAAATGAAGGGAGTACACCCCTCAACGTGTACTCACCACATATACATCAAAGAAGGTTGCAAGCCAGTCAGGAAACCACAAATGAGGATGAATCCATCTCTTAAAGACATATTCAAAGAAGTACTACAAAAATTGCTAGATGCAGGATTCATTTACCCTATCTCAGACAATGAGTGGGTCTCTCCTTTAGTGTTAGTTCCCACAAAAAATGGTAAGTGGAGGATTTGTGTCAATTATAGGGAGTTGAAAAAAGCCACAAAGAAGGATCATTTTCCCCTACCCTTCATTGACCAAGTGCTATATGGCCTGGCAGGGAAGAAGTTTTTTTCATTCCTAGATGGATTCAGTGAGTACAACCAAATCCAAATCTTCCCAGAAGACAAGGATAAGACCGCATTCACCTATCCTTGGGGTTATTTTTCCTATAGGGTCCTTCCTTTTGGCCTATGAAATGCTCCTGCCACCTTCCAGAGAGAAATTTTGAGTATTTTTGTTGAATTAGTACATGAAGTTATGGAAAACTATATGGATGATTTTACACCTTATGGCTATGATTTCCCAGAAGCCCTGATTAACCTAGGCAAAGTATTACACAAATGCATTGAAATGAATCTATATCTTAGTCCAAAAAAATGTGAATTCTTAATGATTGAAGGGACTATGCTAGGTCATTCAATATCTCAGCAAGGACTGCAGGTGGACCTAAACAAAATAGTAACCATACAAAGGATCCCACCTGCACAAAAGCAGAGAGATGTCAGGAGTTTCTTGGGGTTAGCTGGATACTACTGAAGGTTCATAAAGGACATCAACAACTTGGCCTCTCCTTTATTTGGGTTGTTGGCCAAAGATTCTGAGTTTATATGGTCAAAGAGTTGTTAAGAGGCCTTAGACATTCTAAAGGCTAAGTTAACCACTGCACCAATTCTTCGAGGCCCAAACTGGGTCCTCCCTTTTCATATTCATGTTGATGCCTCACACAAAGCCATAGGAGCAACCTTAGGTCAGGAAGGGGAGAAATTTCCCTATTCCATCTATTTTACCAGTAAGAACTTGTCAAAGGCTGAGCTAAATTATACTGTGACCAAAAAGAAACTCCTTGTTGTTGTGCATTCATTAAAAAAATTTAGGCACTACGTTACAGGCTATGAGACATTTGGGCATACTCACCATGTTGCAATCAAATATTTAATGAACAAACCAGATGTGAATGCTAGAATTATAAGATGGTTGCTACTATTACAGCAGTTTGATCTGATTATTGTTGATAAGCCTGGTAAGGAAAATGTTGTTGCAGACTTTATATCAAGGATGAATTTGCATGCAGGTGAAGAAGGAATGGTGGATGACCAGTTACTAGATGAACATTTTTTTGCTATTTCAGTTCTCTCCCCATGGTTTGTTGATATAGCAAACTATTTGGTATCAGCACAGTTCCCACCAAACTTCCCCCCAAAGAAAAGAGCAAGATAGTTAGGAAAAGCGCCCCCTTCACCTGGATTGGGGGACAATCTATTCAAACTTGGCCCAGATCAATTATTGAGAAGGTGTGTAAGGGAAGAGGAGGTCTTTGACATCCTTCTGACCTGTCATGATGGGCCTTGTGGAGGTCACTTTGCAGCAAAGAGGACAACATTTAGAGTGTTGCAAGTAGGCTATTATTATCCTACTCTTCATCAAGATGTGAAAAAGTACATTAGTCAGTTTGATCGGTGCTAGAGGATGGGAAAGCCTACTCTAAGAGATGAAATGCCCCTACAACCTCAAGTGACTTTCAAGCCATTTGACAAGTGGGGCATGGACTTCATTGGGCCTATAAACCCTCCTTCAAAGAAAAAGTAGTACATTATTGTGTGCACTAATTATTTGACTAAGTGGGCTGAAACCAAGGTGATTAAGGCAGCAACAAAAGAGAAGTTGGTTGAGTTCCTAAGGGAGAATGTATTCTACAAATTTGGGTACGCTAAAGAGCTAGTCACAGACCAAGGTAGCCAGTTTACCTCCAACATGTTTGAAGAACTACTCAGCCATCACAAAATCAAGCATAGGACCTCCATTCCTTATCATCCACAAGATAATGGGCAAGTGGAGGTGACCAATAGGGCATTTGAGAACATTTTAACCAAGGTAGCGAGTAGCAATAGGAAGGATTGGGCAGCGAGACTAGTTGAGGCCACCTGGGCTTATATACAACATAGAAGACCACCACTAGATTTTCACCCTATGAGCTGATCTATAGGAAAAAGGCTTTGTTGTCCATTGAGTTTGAATATAACACATTGAGGATGGCAGCCTAACTAGATTTGGATCTCATTCATGCACAAGAAGAATGATTGTTCCATTTGAATGGCTTGGATGAATTCAAAATGCAAGCCCTCCTACATACAGTGATAGTTCAACTTCAGAGAAAGATTTGGCATGAAAAACATATTAAGGAGAAGCAATTTCAAGAGGGATACTGAGAATTGTTATATGATTCTAGGTATAAATACTTCAAGGGAAAGCTAAGGACAAGATGGCTCGGACCTTATGTGGTGGAAATATGCCATGACAATGGTTCAGTGCAAATTAGAACTATAGATAAAGAAGCCATTCCATTGCTAGTTAATGGACACTGATTGAAAATGTACAAGAGGCCTTTATCAAAACAAGAGTTCATTGACAATATCAATAAGACAGTGATGATGGTGGGGCAAGTTCTAGCTTCTCCCTCATCAGGTCATTGAAAAAGAGAAAAAAGAATGAGGATTTAGATGAAAACCTCCATGAGGCGCTTGAGTCCCATCTTTGGGTTGAAAAACTCGTGAGGCGGCCCAAGGATGAGAAAAATGAAAAGAATAAGAAGATCCCCAGGTGAAAACCTTCCTTGAGGATCCCAGGGAAAATATCTAGGGTGAAAACCTCTTTGAGGCGGCCTAGGTGCTTTTCAAAAAAATAATAATAATAATAAAAGAAAAAAAGAGAAAAAAGACATAATTGTTATTTGCAGGTGGGTGAGAAAGACAATCAAGGAGAAAAGAGAAGATCCAAAGGGAACCCTGCCTCACATATATTCATCTCCTCCACTCCTACCATGCATCCCTCCATCAATTCCATTGTTTTTTACTTCATTGCTTCAATTTAAGGTGAATATTGTGTTTTCTACACGATCCCTTGTATTCCTATAGGATCCCCTAAATGGTAGATTGGTTAGGTCCCCAAAATTCATTCTAGACATGATCTAACCCCTCACCTCAACCATTACCATTATCCCTAAATCCACACACACTCCTACTCCCTCTGTCCATTCATTGCAGGATCCTCATAGCCCCATCCAACAACAAGACATCTTGTGGGAAATCCTATGGTAACCTATCCCACAGAATATCAATCATCAGCTATAGGTCTTCACTAGGATGATCCAGGAGCTCCATAGCAGTAGCAATAGCATTAGGTCTTCAGTCACAGACACCTACAAAAGCCAATAAACCATCAGCAGACAACAGAGGAGGAAGATGAATGACCATCAGCAACACCTCTGATCTTCAAAAACTGCAGTGTGGTATCAACACCACAGGTAAGTATCCCGCTCACTCAATCATATGCATCATTTGATCAAAATTTGTAAAGGTTACGAGATAGTTAGTTTATAAGTGAAAAGGTGGTAAAAAGGAAATTCTTTTTAGAAGGTGAAGAACCCACAAAGGATAAAAATGGAGTAAATAGGGATAGTATGCCATACCCATGGAGTGAGGTAGGTTACCAACTCATCAAATACATCTCATGTGAGGGTAGATATAGTGTTGTTTATGGCTACCATTTTAGAATGCTTGAAGAATTAAGGGGTAGAAACACTAGTTCACCAAAGACTCAGCATACCCTATTTCTTGATGCAATCACTCATAGACTCCAACAACAAAGTAAAGGAAAGGAATTCCCAATAGTTGACTCACCATGGTTTGATCAGGATTGTCATTAAGGATGCCCTCCAAACCCTTAGAATCCCTATAACATGGTTAGTCTTTAGAAACTTACCAGCAGAGGATGACATAAAAACCCTCACTTATGATGTTAGTCCTTCTGTCAATATGGAGGAGGCAAAACAAGGAAAAGAAGATACAAAGCTAGATGGGGATGATATGGATGAAGAAGAAACTAATATAGAGGAACATGATGAAAGAGAACACAAGGAGGTTGATGTTGAAACAAAGGAGGAAACGAAGGAAGAAACTGATGGAGATGAGAAAGAACAACAAAAGGAAGAAGATAATAAAAACAGAGAGGAAGAAAGCATTGACACAGAAGGGGAAGAACAAAAGGAGGAGTCACCTAGGGTGTCTCCAGAGGCCCCTGAGGGGGAGGCAATAGCTTCCATCACTGCTCTCAACACACCAGTCGAGCAAAAAGGGAATAGAAGGAGGAAAACCCCTCTATATTTTAGAACAAGAAAGAGCACAAGAATCAAACAAGGGAAGCCAAAAATATCAACAAGAATCCCTATTGAGATTGAAGATTCCCCTAAACCAAGGGACAGATAAGAAAGAATGAGAGATCAACTTGAGAGGGAAAATGCATGGCTAAGAGGATAGCTATGGGAAAAGGAAAAACAACTAGCATATAGGGCCAACCTCTCCTTGGAGGCCATCCAGTGTAGGGTGCTAGCTAAATCCTATGCTCTTTACCTCAGAGAAAAATGGCTACAATTTCAAATTAAAACACTAGCACAAAGGGGCACCATGCCATTTCAGGACTGCAGGCAATTTATTGATCTTTGTGATCAAAGTGCATTAGAGTAAAGGGAAAAAACGGCTAAGTTTTAATTGCACAACATGGCCCTCACATACATGAATATTTTGGATCCTAATGCAGAGCTAGGAGATCTACAACTAACTGCTTTGGCATCATCAATGAACCATGAGAAGTTAAGGGTTGAAGAGATGAAAATAACATTGGCCAAAGAGTAAAATGAACTCTTTTCATTAGAGCTGAAAAACCAAATCCCGTGGCCCTAATTAGCAACCATAATATAATTGCAAATGATCCTTGACTGGCACCTAGATATCTTGCTGCCCAAGAGAAAGAAATTTCACATTTTGAGGATATGTTAAGGCTGCTAAGAGATGATAATATAAATGCCTGCTAAATTGGATGGAACACAATGCCACACAACTTGAAGATCAGCGAATATCACTCTCCTCAAAGGTTGAGAGAGGCACTCAACAAGGCACCTATGTATAAGAAATTAATGCAAAGGTTGAAGGTCAATTGGATAAGCCTAAAACTCAGTCCACCACTACTCCTAGGGATGTTAGAAGGGAGAAAAGAAGAAGAGACCATAGCAGAAGCATGGGATGTCAGAGAGGCTACCAAAGCCATGAAGGACATGGACATTGACTAATTTGCTCAGAGCATGAGCAACACTTTCAGTAGGGGGGTGATGATGAGCCTCATCATTAGGTAATTATATGGGCCTTAATTGGCCTTAATTCACCTCCTAGCTTAGTCAAACCAACTATTCTCACAACTTATTGCATAATTTTTATTATATTTTGTTTATGCTATGAGTTAGAGTTGGATATTTTTATTTGTGGTCTAATGTGCATTTAATGCAGGAATAGAGGATAAGATCAAGGAAAAATGCAGGAATAAATGATAAAAGCGAGGAAAAATGAAGTAAGAAAGGATAGAAGCAAGCAACTGTGGCAAACACCTTGGTAATAAATCGAATGGGACAAGGGAAAGGAATTATAGGAGGTAAACCCTCCTCATTTTCTACCACTCCATTCGAATATTCCTCCATCAGCTTGGAGTGCAAATGGCCAAATCATGAGGACTAGAAGACAAACAAGAAAGTGAAAGTGACAGAGACTAGTTTATCTTGAGTGGGGAGCCGAGCCTCCTTAATTTGAAGGAATTATGGGAGACTTCAGACGTATAAGTAGAGAGGCTTAGGACCTTAGTAGGATTCATATTTTTAGTGTAAAAATCTACTTTATTTCTGAGCTACAAGACTTGTGATAGTTTGTTATGTAATCCATGGTTTTGATAATAAGAATGAGTTTCATTTTTAGCCAACACTAAGTTAAGTCGGAGGCCTAAAGCTCTTGGGTTAGGGCCCAACCCGAGTAGCCAAAGCTCCTCTTTATTGTACATGTATGCTAGCATAGATTCTTGGTTTTTCTATTTATTTTCTCAAGTAGCTACATTTCCATTACAACAGTATAACATAGATGATTCATGGTTTTTCTATTGATTTGCTCAAGTAGCTGTGTTTCCATTACAATAGTATAGCGTAGATGATTCATGGTTTTTCTGTTCATTTCCTTAAGTAGATGCATTTTCATTACAACAATATAGCATAGATTTATGGTTTTTCTGTTCATTTTCTTAAGTAGTTGCATTCCCGTTACAGTAGTGTAGAGTAGATCAGTTGTGATTTAGTTTACTTCCATTTGTGCCTTCTTTCAATTAGCGGGTTAGCTAGGAGAAAATGATCACCATAAGGTTGTCCACAAGGGTCTCGGCCTCACCTCCTCCCTCTGGGACCATGACTTGAGGAAGAGACCCTTCAACAACCCCAAAAACACAGGTTTCTAATTCTTGCATGATTTTTGGATTTTGTTGTTTAATACAGTTACTTGTTTCATTTCACTGTCATCTTTCTCCATCACTCTTGGTCCACCCTCACCCTCACTATTTTTTTTGTAGTTTTCATTGAAACCTCCTTTAGCACGTTCTTCACGCATAATTCCCTTACCACCTAATCCACAACAATCCTGAATAATCACCATCCAATTCATTAGTTTATCCAACGACCATCGTGTATGAAGTCTTCCACTTACTTTATGCGTTTTAAACCCCCACCATTGATCTACCTCATCTGATTTGGCGGCTATCACGCCACCCGCTCGCCAACTAGCTTTTTCCAACCTCCACCATCGATTTGACTCACTTGATTTGACGGCTATCACGTCACTCGAACGCCAACTAGAATGGCCAATCTCCATCGTTGATCTGTCTAGCCTGATCCGACTGCTATCATGAAATCTTGTGTAGATTCTTGCACGACTGTTATCCGCCGAGAGCATGCAAGAAAAGTGGTTTTCTCGTGCTACATGTCACTCACTTAGGCTAATTGTGTGAAATTTAGAAATACAAATTACAGCATTGAGGGTGCATGAGAAACTACTTATCGCCTTCGAAACCCCCTACATCATTTCCGCACATTTTTATCTCCACCTCTCATCTTCCAATTGATCCTGTTCGTCCATCTATTAACTTAAGTCTCCATGATAAGATCTCTGTCGTTCATCCTGTTCGGTAACCCTGTGCATTCATCTATTCACTAAACCGCCCGCGATAAGATCTTCATCGCTCATCCTGTTCATTAATTCAGTTCGCCCATCTATCTACATAATCTCCTGTGCTAAGATCTCCACTGTTCATCTTTCATTACGTCCTCCTTTCACCAATTTCGATCTCCAACTACTCTTCCACTTGAAAACAGATTTAGTTTAGTTCCTCTGCATACACCTTAGTCTGGTTTTGATGCTCATTACTTCTGCAACTTAGATAGCAACATTAGGTTAGTGATTGATTTAGCAATTTTTCTTAGCATAGTTGTTTAATTGGTTAATTAGGTTATGGTGTGAGTTAGCATTGCATGTTGTTTTCTTCATTACTATGGTAGAGTAGCTCTCTCTTAGAATAGATTTGCTCTTCTTCCATCAAATAATCAAGCTTCTTTTGACCCTATAGAAGTCTGGCTTGGAACCCCTAGGGTCTCTTTCCAAATGAACAGTGACAACAGGCAAGACCTTCACTTTTACTTGTGCATTTAGCACTGTCACCTCTAAGTTTGTACTAACCCCAGGTTGATAAGTAAAGCTGGTAGCCCTGGGAGTTGCAACATTCTTATTTCAATACCTAGGCTCATCAACGAGTTTTCCTTAGGGTTTGAGGGAATTTTTTTCTACCCTTTCTTGTTTTATCACTAGGCTCTTCTTGTTCAACTTCTTTGAAATGATTTCTAATCATATAATCTTCCCAATTATCCCCTTTGCTTTTCAGATGGGCTTCAATTAAATTTTCATTAACCCATGATGATACAAGGCATTATCTATGGACTGTATTTTCCTCTAAATATTTCCAGCCATTTTTATCAAACTATTAAGCAGGAATTAAGGTAGGTTGATTTCATTACCATCAAGAAAATTCATCATCAGGTGAGCACTGTAAAAGAACATGTTTCCAAACCTACCTTAAAAAGTTATGAATTTCAAAATAATTAATAGCAAATTTCTCCATTTATTCTTTAAGGTTGTGCTGGAATTCCCTTCTTAAAGATAAAGATATCCATTCCTGTATTTTTAAGGAAGACTTCCCATTCTTTCTCCTTGTTCTTCTGGTTCTTGAACCAACGCTCCCCGATTCTTGGTAATCTAGTAGCTTCTACTACAAATGACTCTGCCAAGAACTAATTTAATGTCTCTAATTTCTTATTCTATACCATGATATGCCCTAGTGAATGATTTTGTAACTTCTTTCTCACGCCCAACAAATTTTTCAACAAAACCTAACCACTCTGCTTGCTGCAATTTTTGTTTCACCTACAAGTATCCTTCAAGAAATTTAGCTCCATTCAATTCTGAGGGTACAATGAATCCCATGTTGTAGAATTCTTAGCCCCTAATTTCTCTCTTTGATAGGGTTATGGAAGGAGTTGGTTATGCAGTAGGCCAAAGAGATGGATTTGAGTAATAAGTGAGGTGTTTTTGGCAATGGAACAAGGCCATGTGGAATGAATATGATGCAAGGAAATGTGATAGTGCACAAAGGATGTGGGACGCTATATGAAAGGAAAGGAGTAAATTTTAATGATAACACAATTTCATATCAGGTTCATATCCTTTTGATAAGATATTTTCGTTATAACTGAAGTCATGTCGTAATGAGGGTAATCATTACACAAAATGGCGATAGAAACATTCATACATCTATTTAATTCCATAATTCATTTTTTTTCCCTTTATTATCTAACTAATATTTACATACCTTCTACCTTGCCTTACTCATTTTTGGATTTTTCCTTTTGCAAGTTGTAGTCAAGTTGCTTTAGCTGTGATCTTCACTCAATTTTATTTTACCATGATCTTCATTTTCTTGGGTTGCAATCTATCAATTCGGTTGCGGAATTCCATGAGAGCTGCAGATTATTGACAACTATATAGATGTCTTATTTTTTTAAAGAGGAATAAAAGGAAATGGGACAAGAATAGGGAATTAAAAATGAAATCTATGCTGCCAAGAATTCTTGGTTTTCAACTTATATTTTCTATATAAACACACCAACAATGTTGGTTTTCGTGTTTATAAAAAAATATATTTTCATTATACATATACACTTCTTATTTTTTGAAAAAGAAAGTAGAATGCTAAAATGGAGAGGAAGAATAATCTTCCTTGGCCAACTTCAAATCAAGATTATCTTGCAGATTTCTTATGAACTCTTCCTTTGTTAACAGTGATATATTCATAGTCTATGACCATTTACAAGGAAAGTTATTTTTTATTCATCAATGGTTTTGAATCTGAATACTCCATTATCAAAGACAATTTCAATCTCATAAGGACCAAGCCAATGAGTTTGATATTTTCCTTGAAAATATTTAAACTTTGAATCAAAACGCAATGCCCAATCACTAGGCTGGAATTTTTTTTCTTTGATAAACTTATCATGCCACTTGGATCTTTGCTGTTGGACTATATTGGTTCTATGAATAAAATATTGTCATATCTCATCAATTTCATTTAATTTCTTCATTCCTTGTCTTTGGGCTTCTGATAGATCAAGACCCAATTTGGTTTTTGTTTTAAAAGTCTTTATCTAGAACTCGATAGGAAACATGAATTTCTTTCCATTAGCAAGTTCATAAGGAGTGTGTCCTGTTGTGTTTCTCCATGTGGTACGATATGCCCATAAATATTTTGGAATATTTTAAGCCCAATCCCTTCTATGCAGATGCACAATCTTGGTAAGATTTGCTTCAATTACTCTATTGGTAGATTCAACTTGTCCATTGGCTTGTGGATGATATGGAGTAGATTTCTGATGTTTGATTTTGTATTTCTCCATTACCTTTTCCACCAATTTGGATGTAAATTGAGTACCTTGATCTGTCACAATTTCCCTCGGGAGGCCAAAATGAATGAATATATCCTCAAAAAGAAGTGAAACTACAAAATTTTCAACAGAAAAAGGAAGTGTTTTAGCTTCTACCCTTTTTGTAACATAATCTGTAGAAACAATAATGTACCTTTATTGCCTTGACAATGGATTGATTGGTCCAACAATATCCGAAGCCCATTTCTCAAAATATTCAATAATTACCTGAGGTTGTAGAGGCATTTCATCCGAAGGAACATGCTTTCCCATTCTTTGACAACTATATCTCTTAACATATTCTTTGGCATCCTTAAAAAGAGAAGGCCAATAGTATCCTAAGAGAAGGAATTTATAGGCAGTTCTTTTATCAGCAAAATGTCCTTGACATGATTCATCATGGCAAGCTTTTAATATCTCTGGTACTTCATCCTCTCTAACACATCATCGAATGGTTAAGTCATGTCCTATTTTGTACAATTCTTCATTTATCCATGAACAAGATGCACTAGTTTGAATAACCTTCCTTTTCTCTTGAGGAGACAAGTATGATGGTAACTTCCCTGTAGCCAAATAATTAGCAATATATGCAAACCAATGAGATTTAATAGATACTAAAAAAATATATTCATCAGGAAAATTATCTTCTCTAGGAACATCATTATTATCATTTTGGATTCTGGATAGTAAATCAACAACTGTGTTTTTCTTTCCAAGTCTATCCAAAATAGTAATATTTAATTCTTGTAATAACAATAACCATCTTGTAATTATACCATTAGTAATTGATTTATTCATTAAATATCTAATTGCAGAATGCTCTGTGCGAATGAAGGTTTCATAACCAGTGATATAATGTCTGAATTTATTGATGGCATGCACAAAAACTAAAAACTCCTTTTCTCTTATAGTGTAATTCAACTCTGAAGGGGTCAAATTTTTGTATAGTAAATGACATAAGGAGTTAAACCTTTTTTTCCTAACAAAGCTCCTAAAGTTGTATCCAAGGCATTAGTTGAAATGTGAAAAGGTAGCTTCCATTTTTTTCCTCTTAAAATGGGTGCTTCTGAAATATTTTCTTTCAATGTTTCAAAGGCTTTTTGGTAGTAAGAATTCCAGATGAATTCACAATCTTTTGTAAGAAATTTGAAAAGTGGAGAGGCTATCTTCATAAAGTTTTCTATAAATATTCTATAATAGCCAGTAAAACAAAGAAACCTTCTAACATCTCTTTGACAAGTAGGAATTGATAATTTAGAAATGACTTCTACCTTAGATGCATCCACTTTGACTCCATTTCCTGAAATATGATGGCCTAAAACAATTGCCTCAGTGAACATCATAAAACATTTATCATGGCTTAATGGGATATTTTCTTCTTTACACCTAATGGAATTTTTTTTCCAAATTTTTAAGATCTTCTTCAAAAGAGTTTCCATAGACAGTAAAATCATCCATATAAAATTCCGTACAATTATGAATTAGATTAGAAAAAATGCCTAAAACTGCCCTTTGGAATGTTTCAGGTGCATTACATAACCGAAAAGGAAGTACCTGATAAGCATAAGTTCCCCATGGACAGGTAAAGGTTATTTTATCTTGATCTTCTGGAGCTACTTGGATCTATTTATATCCACTAAAACCATCCAAGAATGAAAACTACTTTTTCCCTGCAAATGTATCAAGGACTTGGCTTATAAAAGGAAGTGGAAAATGATCTTTTCAAGTAGCTTTATTCAATTCCCTATAATAAATGCATACTCTCCATTTACATTCCTTTTCGAAAAAATTACCAAAGGTGAGACCCATTGATTGTTTGATATTGGATAAACAAAATTCACATTTAACAATTTTTGTAATTCCTCTTTAACAATTTCCCTTAGATTTGGATTCATTCTTCTCTAGGTTTTTTAGATTTGTCTGGAATTTTCTTCAATATAAATATGAATCATACAAGTGTTAGGATCAATTCATTTCATATAAGTGTATTCCCATGCATAAACAGAGGAATTTTCTTGTAACATCTTTACTAATTCTTTCTTTTGAGATTTTTCCATATTATCATTAATATTCAAAGTTTTCCCTAGAAAATTTTCTATTAAAGAATTGTCAAATTTTTCCATAGAATGTAAAGCCATTTGATGAGATGATAGATATTCAATATTGCATTGTTCTTGAAAACTTTAATTTCATTCACAATATGAGGACGATTCATTATTTTCCATTAAATTCAAAATATGATATTCTTCATCTATTTGTGAAGTAGCAAAAATCGGCAGTATATCAAAGTTTTCTCATCATCTATCCATACTTCACTTTATACTTCTATTGTTGTTTTTATAGGAGGATATAATTTGAATTTATTTGTCAAACTTCCAATAGAGATAAACATATCACGAGATCTACAACTTATAAAAGCATCAACTGTATCTAACCATGGTCTACCAAGAATCAATGGGTGTCCTCCTGGATTATTATTGGGTGTAAAGATCATGAAGTCAACAAGATTAGGAAGTTTCAATTGTTTCATAGTTTGTTTTCTCAGGATATTTATAGCTGCTCCTAAATCAATTAATGTATTTGGAATATCAACACCATTAATATGTGTTTTCATAATGGGACTTCCTAGATCTAGATATTTCTAAACTATTGTCTTTCTCATCATGATATCTGCAATTTTCCCAACTAACTAGATTTTTTATCTTGTTTTATTTTCTTCCTAGTTTTTTAATACTTAACTACCTGATTGTATTTGCAAATATTGGTATTTATTTTATGTCTTGTAAAAACAAAATTTCTATACAAAAATTCTTCATTTCATTTATCATATCATAATCAGGGAACATAATTTGTTTTTCTACCCCTTTGTCAATTTTCAATCTTTCAGGAAAAGGTGAATTTTGAAAAGAAATGTAAGGTTGTTCTATAATGGGAGTTGAGTTTATTGGAGTATCATCATAATTTACAAGCGTGGTTTGTTTTTGAGGATATTCCTCTTAATGAATAGATTTCTCTTTCTCAAAGAGGCTATCCTTCTCAGATTCCTGGATAAAAACAAATGGTGACTTCTTTTCCAGTACTCTACCAGTTCTAAGTTGGACATTGTTTAGATCTAATGAAGTTATCATGTAGGTTTGGAATTTCTGCCCTTCTATGTTGTAAATAGGCTATGATTTTTTATTATTTGGATTTGGAAGTGGCTAAGTAGGCATTTGATTTGGCTTTTGTGGAAATGGTAATGAAATTTGTGGGTTTGGGTATGGATTTTGAGGTTGAGGGTTGAACAAGCTAAGGAAAACATTGTGGTGGAAAAACAAAATAAGTTTGTTGAATTTGAGGATATTGAGGATACTTTCCATAAGGATTTTTCCATCCTTGTGCCCAAGGTTGAGGCCAAGGTTGCCGAGGCATGGGTGCAATACAATTATTTTGTGGTGGTTGTGCACATGTTTGAGGTTCGAAACCTTGAGTCATATTTGATTGTGGATTTTGCCATGGTCTCTTAGCAATAAAACAAATAGGTTCTACTTGATTTGGCATTACTTCCTCTTGATAGACAACTTTAAGACCTGGTATTGAAGCACATTCCTTTGTATCATGATTTTCTACATATATAACACATGTTTCTATGCTTTTTGAGTCAAGGGGACATTCTCTCAAGGCATGCTTCTTTCTGCATTTTGGACAAAATATAGATAATGCAACATTTTTAGCCTTTTGCTTGTTTTTCATTTTAAGGGTATCTATTTGTTCAAGAATCCCCAAAAGATATGTTTTGAAATTATCAAGCAAATTGCCTATTTCAACCCTACTTACTGTCCCAGCTGCAGATTTATTAATCCTATACATAACATGATCTATTGGATTTTTCCCAGTCCTTGCCTTTCCCCTTGAAATGTATATGCATAACTCACAAATATCTCCAAATGATAACTAAGAAATATCTCCTTTACCCATCAAATTGAGAAGATCTATCCACTCATCTCTAATAGATTTCAGCAAGAGAGCTTTCAAAGTTTGTTCATCTAGATTATGCATTTTAGCCATTTTTATATTATAAGCAAATATTTCAACGAAATCTTCAATATTTTCATCTTATTTTTGCATCATTTTAAATACATTATCTTTAAGATTATGGGGCTTACAATAATCCTTGTATTTTTCTAAGAACACATTTTTGATTTGTTCTCATGTTCTTATAGAATGTGCTCCTAAGCCTATAAACCATTTTAACACTGTATCTTTAAGAGTGGCTAGAAACAATTTCAACTTTTTAGTATTAAGTAAGTAGTCATAGGATCTACACAAGACTTCAAACTCAAAGAGAAATGTTTCAAGATTGTCATTTCTTAATCTATGGAAATTAGGGAGGATAGAGGGTGAGATATTTTTCATTGGGATGTAGTATCTTCATCAAAGATGGAAAATCCAGTAGGTTCTGGATCTCCTCTACCAGCTCCTCTTCCTCTTCCTCCACCTCTTCCACCTCCTCTATTTCCTCATCTTCCACCTCCAATCCTAGGTTGTTCACCCTTCACGTTATGTACTTATCCTTCCCATTCTCCTGCCATTGTAGATTCCTCAGAGCTAATATAAGGTTCCAAAATTGGATTTTCTAGTTCTTCCTTTCATTCTTATATCAATGAAATGTTAATATAGGTTTCTTCTTCTTCTTCTTCACTAGGGATTTCCAGTTATTTTCCTAGAAGTTGTTCTCTAGTTGAAGATATAAAGATTACTCCTTTTGTTGGGAATGTAGGATCTTCTTCTTCCACTACAGCTCTAGTAAAGGAAGTTGGTGAATATTTAGGTTGGATTTCATATCTATGTACCTCACAAAGTCTATGTGTGCCTGAAATTGATAGAATATGAGTTTGGGTGGATGGTGTGGCACTACGAGGTCGTGGTGGGGTGAGTGATGATGTTGGAATAAAACTCCTACCTCTACTTATGAATCTACCTCTAGAATCTCTTTCCCTATGCATATCATTTCTATTTTTATTTTAATGAAAAGAAAAAGACTCCTATATACAGTTCCTCAGAAATGGAGCCAACATGTTTGGTAATTTAATTGATGTTAAATTACTACATAAATTATTAACCAGGGCTAGTATATTGATGAAATGTTTGTGCATTGTTTGTGCTAGGAGTCCTTATTATTCAAGAAATTACAATATTAAATTGAGATATCAAGATGCACATGTTTTCTCTAACAACTATCACTCTTACATGAAAGGAAATATGCCACTCTTTAACAAAAATGAAATCAAAATTATTTCACTTGCTTAAAATAAATATCACACTTTACTTGAAAGAAACATCACACTTGCTTGAAATAAATATCACACTTTTCTTGAAATAAATGTCACACTTGCAAAATGAAATTAAAATTATCACACTTGTTCTAAAGAAAGATCACACTTGCAAAAATAAATATCACACTTGCTTAGCTAAATAACGAAATTAAATTTAAATCACTCTTACAGAAAGAAAGAAATTAACTCTATAATCACACTAATTGGAAATTGAAATCTTCTTCACTCATATATAATTTAACTCATATGTAACTCAAATTATACTGCAAATACTAAATCAATCCACACTCTTTCATACTATTATTCATGTGCATAAGAGATCTCAACTTCACTCATTCATCCTACAACAAAATGATTAAATAAATCTTGCTTTAAACTCAATCCTAAACATTCATTCAAAATTGAAGCTGGACAATTAGATGAACTAATTAAACACTGTATAAAATGCAGAGTTGAAATGTTAATTGAAAATGATAAATGAGGCAGAGTACAATGCAGTAGCATCTAGCTACACACAGATTTAGTGGATGAAGAAAACCTTACATGATATGAAAATAACTCATGCAGATCATATTCCCATAATCTATGATAACATAAGTGTTATCATCATATCTAAGAAACTTATTCTACTCTCTTAAAGAACGAGTTGCAAATGAGGTTGTGAGGTTGGAATATATTCCCCAAAAAGAACAAGTTGTTGACATCTTCACCAAGCCCCTTGCACGATAACCTTTTGAATATTTAAGACAAAATTTGGGAGTTATCATTAGAGAAATTTTAAGGTCTAAAATGGGCCTCCTAAGGAATATTATAAAATAATAGTGGAAATAATAAAATAATATTATATTACCTCATCAAATTTTGGAGAGAGAAAAGAAGAGACTTATTTTTTCAACTCGTATTTCAACTTATCTCCCTGCGATTTTACTGAAATTTTGATCAAGAGCACTTGTTGTTAGTGCAGAATTTAATTTTGCATCCAAGGAGTACCCATGTTGCATACTTTTGATGGACCCCACTACACAAAAAATGTGGAATACATGAAAAAATCATTATTGCAATCACTTTTTCATGTATTTTACATTTTTTGTGTAGTAGGGTCCATTAAAAGTATGCATCATGGGTGCTCCTTGGAGACCAAATTAAATTTCGCATCCGAGTGTTGCTTCTCAAAATTTGAGTAGAATTGTAGGGAGATAAGTTGACAATATGAGTTGAAAAAGTAGTTTTTCAATCATTTTATCTTTTTACTCCAAACATCCCCTCATGGTTGACATCAACATATTGAATCCTATTGGTTCTTACAAAGTTGATTTTTGTTGTAAATTTTCATTTTGAGGCCCATTTTTACCTCAAAATTTCTCTAATGTTCTCTCTCCTCTCTTAAATAGACCATCTTCAAAAGAAAAGAGGGAAGTTGTCCAAATAAGTGTAAGGATAGCTAAATATCATAGATCAAGTTTCCAAGGAGAAAATAGGTCCATAGGAATCTCACCTTAGAATAGCATAGTCACAAGGGGAGATTAGTTGTAGGGGGAGTATCTAAACTCTCTGCCGTTGATGTCAAAGGGGGAAAATGAGAAAGCATTGAATGAGCAAAAAAAGGAATAATGAGATGCTTTTTTGTTCTTGATACAAGTGTATTTAGGGGGAGATGGATGCAATTGGATTCTCAAAAGAAAAAAGGGGAGAGTGAGTAAAACAACAAAATTGGAGAGTGGGAAATCAGTAGCAGAATCAAAATGGCCAAGTTGTGATCAATGACTTAGAATATTTGGTGGTGTTGCCATCAATTCCAAAAAGGGACATTTTTGAGAAAAGTGTTGCCATTGATGTCAAGTGAACAAGTGAATACTAGTTCGGGGGGGGGGGTTGTTAAGAGTTTGTTAATGATTACTGATGAGATGTATCCTATTATTGAAGACATGTTTTTACATATAAGGTGTTAGAAAGCAGATGCAAAGTGTTTAGTTGGATATTCCTCTCATGGAACTTTCCAATGGTATATGGCACTTGGACAAAATCCTAAAGGATTAGGATTTATCTTAGTTTGAAGTGTTGGCAGGGTTCCAAAGGTCATGGTTTCAAATAGAGACAAATTATAAGCACCCCATCCATTATCCATCTAGAGGGGGGAGGGGGGAGGGTAAATTAATAAAGATCATTGGATCTAGTCCCTAAGTAAGTTGTGTATTAACATGCTAGTAGAGGTGTGAGGGAGTTAATAGTAGAAGAAATAAATTGCAAACCCCCACTTTATTAACCATAAAATAGGCAAGGGGACCCCACAATTAACTAAGATTTTTGATCAAGCAAAGGTCCAATTGATCGACGACTGGTCAATGAGAAAATTGTTAGTTAAGTAATCTAGTGCAAGTGATTTTGGTGCAACACAATGAAACAATTAGTGTGGGATCAATTGGAAAGACGACACAACCAACATGTTGACGTGGCATTATACAACAGGGGACACATGACATGCTGATTTGGAATTTTTAAATACCCAAATGTCCCTTTGTTGAGTGACATGTGGCACCACTCACAAGGTGACATGTGGCATGATTGATGACATAGTGTGACATACGAAGGGACAACTCAGTATATGTTAAATATCATCATGCCACAGAGGGTTAAATTTGAAGAGGTTATAGAGGAAAGGCATGATGTCTTGTTGGCATGGTAGATAGTACATAAGAGATGGAAATATTTTTGTCAACTGATAAAGGTTTTCATGTTGTTACACAAAGGATTAAGTATAATTCTTTTGAGAAGGCTTGGCACAATGGGTGATTCCAAGGTGACACTATTGATAGAAAGTGCAGGATTGAAATGTCTCTGTTAGGAAACATGAAACTTCACATCCCACCATGAAGGTTTAAGCCAAGACATAGAATTGGGGCTATGACATGGTAGTGCGGTTAATCGAAAGCATCAAATGGGAAACTTTCCATTAACCAACATACATCATGCCATAGAGGTTTAATCTAATGAATGGATAGAAGAATGGCAATGAAGCAATGAAATTAGATGGAAATCAAGAGAAGGAACTAAAGAGAAAATGATCTTATCAGGGGTTAATAAATGTGAAAGTCATTTCCAGGGATTTTTCAAATAACACAAAAATCATTGCAAAACACAGAACCCAAACCCTTTTTACATGTGGTAGACAGTTGGAAATGATGGGGCAAAAAAAAACATGGCCCAATGAAAAATTGACATGTGGTAGTAGCGTGACTATGAGATGACATGGAATTTTATAGAAGTCACATGTGGCATGTGGTTCTAGAATTTTTGGGTGGCCAAGCAACTTATTTCTAGGTGACATGTGGAACCATTCACAAGATGTCACATAACATGATGACATCAATAGATTATCTGGAAAAGGACATGGCATAACCTGGGATTAGGGCCCATGGATTGTTTGGTGAAGTTTTTAAATGTTATGTTCTTTGGCCAAAATATAAAAAATAAAGCTAAGTGGGTCCATGGAGCATCCAAACATCCAAAGAATCTAGATTTAACGCATATTGAAACATATCTAGCTCATCTGACATATCTGGGGATCCAAAATATTTGACCACCAACAAAATGGTAAATCACCCAAATATTGGATTTCGAAACAAAGGTAAACATTTCCAGTGTATCTGGTGACCTATTTTAGCACTAGGTGAGTAAGACGAGGTCACAACCCATGATTATATTGCATTAAGGTTGAAACAAAATGTGTAAATCACCTTCAATAATATATGGAGTATCCAATGATCAGGGCGTCTAGCACAAATGAGTTATAACAAAAGTCTCAGATACTGGATTATGCGCAAAATATATTTAAGCACTTTATGCATTGAGCCAATGGTTCTACCCTTCAAACACATAAAACCAGGAGCTAGTTAACGAGGGGACACAAAGACAAAATTTTGGTGTTTCGTGCATTGAAATAATTTTGGAATTCTAAGTTATATATTTGTTCTGCAATTCTAACAAATTTTGGTGTTTGACATGTTTTGGTGTTTTAAATTTGGTGGTTCAAATTTCTTTTGGTGATCTACATTGTTAATTTTAGCATTCTAACTTTGATATTCCAATGCCAAAATTAAAGGACTAATGGACATCATAAACAAAACAATAGTTTAGAAATAGTCCACCTGAGTTTTAAACAAACATGAATAACCAATGAAGAGTATCAGAGAATTTAATAAGGAGAATATCAGCTAATTCCAAAAGTAGAATTGAAGTCAAAATAATAGCTAAACTTAGAATTAGAAAATCAAAGGTCATATTTGAAGCCTTATAGGCACTGACAAGAATACAAAAAGTGTATCTTGAGAGAGTAGATAATGGGTGTCTAAAAGAGTTGAACAAATAATTATTTCAAAAATATTGTGTAGAAGAGAAGCCTCAAGATCTGTGTTTGGAAATTAATGAAAGAGGGATCTAAAAGGTTGTGCAAGTAGGTGCTTGCAGAACCCAGATTTGGTACAGATAAACAAGGAGTTGGTGGTTGCTGAAAAAACAACAAGTTGGTGCTTGTAAAGAGAAAGGAAGTCGAAGCCTTCAATAGGTTGTATCCTACATAAATTGATGTAACTTGAAGTATTTTGCATCCATAATTAAAAACATATTGTGGTTTTCCCAATTGGGTTTCCATATTAAAATATTTTGTCCAGAATTTATGAGATCAGTGTGTTGTTATTTATTACTATGTTGATAAGTAATTTTTCTTTGAGAAAGGAATTTTAAAATTTTTTAAAATAATTATTCACCTCCCTAGTATTTTCTTAGGTTCTAACAATGGTAAATTTGGGTTCCTTGATTTTGATCATTTGTGGTGTGGGTTTCTTGTAGCTTAATCTGGTATCTCTAAAGTTATGAGATACCTTTCCATTGGATGAAATTTCCATCAAGTTATTTTTTAGTATGAATCTTGAATGACTTTCATTTTCTCATGGAAAAAGAGAATACTCCATTAGAAAAAAAATTCTAGATCATTCCACCAATGATAAGGTAGAAAAATAAGGAGCACACTTTTTTGGTGTAACTATTACAGAGCAACAAAATCAAGCTAGAATATTGGTTAGACTCACTTCACCTACATAAAGAAAATTCAAGCTACTTTATTTTGAGCATGAGGAAAATGGTGGTTATGGGCTAGCTCTATAGGAATACAGTGAATATTCCAATAAAGTTACAACTAATGGAATGTAATTCCTATGGGACTATGAACTGAATTCAATAGTCATTGAACTAGCAATGTCCAAGGATCCTAATGTTGCATTTTTCAAAAAGTTAGAAGGCCTCAAAAAGTATGAAATTTCTTAACTTAAAGTTGCCACCTACATAGTTGAGTGCTAGCTATAACATCAAGCCTATATATGCTCAGTTTTTTTAAGAATCAACAAAGAAGCCCAAGGATGTAGGGGCTCACATATTAGCTAAATAAAATGAAATTCGATTATTTGTCACAAAGTACAGAAAAAAAAAAATTTGGCATGCTTTCAAGAATTCAATAACAAATATACATAATAAAAACAAGATGTGGATGAGCTTCTATAAATATGAGATAATATTTTGTCATAATTCACTGCAATTATTGTAGTGAAGGCTACCCACAAAATTAATGCAAGCAATCCCACAGGTGAAGATTCTAATATTGGAAGTCCAAAATAAGATAACATATCAGATAGAAAGGATAAACCAAATAGAAAGTAGTTTAATCTCAATTTCAAAAGGAGAGAAGACATGGTGAGCATAAGTTGTAGTGGATGGAATCAATTGATATTTATTGATGACAATGAAGTGGGGAGGGGATATCTCTCACACTCTATGAACATAGTCTTTAGAACCTTAGTTCTTTGTACCTTTTAGATCAAAGAATATTTATTATGTTAAGAAGGTTGAATACAACACATCAATATTTGATATTCCAAATGTTGACACATGGAATGATATATTAATCAAGCATACCACATATTCACATTCTATTTCTCATTTAGTTTTTATAAAATTAAAAAGAAAGAGTGGGAAGTTTGATAAGTTGAAGAAAACAAGTCAAAATTTTCAAAAATGCAATGAAAAGTTAGCCTCTCAAAACAAGTAATTGTATAGGAAATGGTATCAAAATTTTAGGGAGCTAGTTGTTTACAATCACTAAAAATGTGATTGAATGAACGAAGCAGGAAACGTTAATATACTAGTTGATGTTGTTAGGATTTGTTAGGGAAGGGTGAAAACAGAGTATATGATGCATTTTGTTCAAAATACCATTCAATATAAACCTAGAAACATAATAATTTAGAGTAGAGGCAAAAAAGAAGAGCACTTAACTTGTTGAGAATAATTTTTATGTACCTCAACACATTGGACTTATATTTGATTTCCTTGATTTTTGTACAAGTATACTTAGTGCTCAAGAATCACTGAAAGGATAATTCATTAGTTATACCTATTTTGCATGAGGACATGCAAATTTTACAGGCATGGGAATATGTTACGCCATTGTTTTGACATATTTTACAATATCAGTTGGTCCTCCTTCTAACTATTTTGTTCCTATTTGTTATTCTCCTTATCACATTTTCTCCTACTTTTGAAGCTATGTGCCATCACAATATTAAAATTGTTTATTATCATAATTTATTTAAAGATGATTTTTCCTATTGTGGTTGTTTTCCAAACCATGTCCCAAATGGAGCACCTAGTTAGCTAATAGATCAATTTGGGTTAATTACAGATAACTCTCCAACCAAGAACAATAAAACAAATGGGTACTATGTTGTTAGTTATTCACAATTTGACAGTTCTGATTTAGTTAATTGGTTTCAATATGACCCGTTTCCTCTATGTATAAATGCATGGACAAAGAACAAAGGAGGGGGTTTTCGAGGGTTATTATTGTTGTCAATTATAGATCCTCTCTATATTTTTTTATCATATCGTTATATCATTGAGACAAGATATAATTGTGGTGTGAATTGATCATGATTTTATAGCTTAGTGTGTTTTTTACGTTGAATTTATTAATTTTATTCAATTGTTATGGCTTGTTTCTTGTTTGCAAAGGCGAGAACTCTCCCTAAAGGGATAAAATACATATTGAAACTCTTTTGATTTTGCATGAACACTTTTTAAAATCACAATGAAATTATTGCATGACGTGCATGCGAAGAGGCTTTGTGTTCACATCTCAGTGATTAGACATCTCATTTATTTAATATACTCTTTTCATTTACATGTATGTCCATCCTTTGATAGGAGCTACAATAGGCTAAATCCCACCAAAGACTTGGCTCTAGATTCATTTTGTAATCAAGATAGGAACACTTAGGATTATGGTTGAGTGAAATACTATCTTATTTTCCCAACAAAACCTCTCTCTAAATTTTCCATCTAGCGAACAAGACCTTTATAGCATTTCTTGTGAATGCATTTAATTCCATTTTCTTCTATTTGGGATATAATGTAGTTGTCAAAATTTATTTATTAATATATAATAGGATGGGCTCTGATCCTGCATATATTTTCTTTGCATCCCATAAGTTTATGAGCTCTTGGATTGATGATTTAATGTCTAGGATTTAAGATAATTAAATTGATTAACATTTTTGGCACTATTGCTGGGGAGATGTTAAAGGGATTAAAGAATTGATAGTTTTATTTATTTCATTTTTTGGATTTGATTTTTTTGTGTCAAAATTTATGACTTGGGGGAGGAGAAATGGTCAAATTCAAAGTCAACCTCACTTCATAATTTTTGTAGTGTAATAGCTAGACACATTCACCTTAGTGAGTTTCTAGAAAACCTTGTTATGTCAATACAATGTGCTTCTTTGATATAAGTTTTTTTTTATTTAAGCAAAGGAAAATTTAAATTTCAAAATACAACTTGGTGAGGAGTTTATTAGCATGAGATGTTTGAGTACATGATGAGTATTGCTTTGAAATAATTATGTTTTAGCATATTTCATTTATTTCTTTAAGGTATAATTTATTTTATTTTTCTTTTGTAAGAACCTCCCCATACACTAATCAATGTGCAAGACAAGACATACCAACCAACAAAGGAGTATGCTAAATCATTTTTAGAGCAAAGGAGGAATTGATACTCCAAGAAATCTCTCAAATCTTAATAGTTATTGTAATCATATTTTCAGCTCAGGAGGAACAATTCTTGACCACAATAAAAAAACATATTTGCATCCTAGTTACTAGTATAAGAGAAAAGGGTCCATTACCAACATCAAGAAGAATACCAAGAAGGTTTCTTTGAACACCATTATCAATCTATAGAAGATACTAAAGAGTCATGGGAAACAACCAATGGAGAGAAGACACTAAAGCCTAAGATCAAGGAATTTATTTCATGCTTATCATCTGATCATTTATACCTTCAAGAGAGAAATCAATGAACCTACGAAGATCTACAAGGCATGAAAAATGGGAACATGAAAATAGTTTCTA
The DNA here is from genome assembly GCA_000404065.3 of Pinus taeda. NCBI lineage: Eukaryota > Viridiplantae > Streptophyta > Pinopsida > Pinales > Pinaceae > Pinus > Pinus taeda. The sequence goes on along the minus strand of APFE031025574.1, from coordinate 127,350 downwards.
ATGAACATGAGAATGAAGGATGAAAAGACCACTTTGAAACATGGTTCCAAACGATTTTCAACCTGCAATATTCCTCCATCATTCAACACCTCCTAGCACCCTAGCACCATAATAATCAAAGTAGTTTGTTCCTCATATTCTAGTATTTATGGAGGCATATCCTTCAAACTTTAATATGAGTACGTTCGTAATCCTAATACACAAATGGGTCGCATAGGAAATACTCATACACTTGAGAAAATGATTCCTTTTTTAGTAACGTAGGATAGTATAAAATAATAAATAAATGGAATAGTAAGGATAAAAATAAGTCTAAGTATGAAAACTAGGATGTTGGTATAGTCAGATAAAAGCTTTTCTTAAAAACCAGGTGAGTGGATCACAAATTTCTCAATAATTTCTACATCATGTTGTTGGTCCTTGTTAACCACCAAAACGTGGGTAACCTATAGGAGAAAAATTTTCTCCTCCTTGGAAACCTAGCCAAGCAACAACCTTACATGATAAGCCCATGACATGATGTCGGGATCCTCCACTTCTCACTCTTATAAAATTTCTCTCTCCCATCTGGAATTTCTTCTAGAAGGAAGGTGGGTCATCCATTACAAGGTTCTTTAACCATTTTGTAATTACATTCTTTCACTTAATGTTTTGGGCATACTAATATGGATCAATGGTTGAACTGTTTGCTTGAACAATGTGTTATAAATTAATTTATGAAGCAATGAAATACAAAAAATATTACAGAAACACAAATACATAAACACATAAAATAAGAGAGGCATAGATATACATGGTTAACCCAGTTTGGGCCATGTCCACGAAGAAACACTCAGTCCTTCCTTTTATATTATCCAACAAAATGAAGAGATGCAACCTAAAACAGATTTGTTGTAATTTCCGCTTTGCTTTCACACAATCTCCTCTCTCTTTCTTGCTTAGAAGAATAATACACATCAGCAATACAATTCCCTCATATAAAACAAGGGGTTTCCTTCTGGGGAAAAAACCCTAAATTAAACATAACTTCTATCTTCATATCATCCTCCTAATGAACAACCCAGATTGACTATGAAATTAAAATATTTTACAAGGCAATTTTTCATCTATTCTTAGCTTCGAGGGTGCAACCTTTGAACCCCTGCTGAGGTGGGGAGGTGGGATTAAAACATGCATATGCGTCCCCTAGACACTCCAGGCAACAATAGCAGTGGGGTAAATCCACCCCCACACACCCCCGTCGAGGATTGGGATCTAGAAACATTAAAAAAAGACCTCTGAATTAGGAAGATAATCAGGCTCCACATCCAACAATCTCCCACTTGGAGACTGATTATATCAACTCCATCACTGCTTCACTTGATGAACAATGCTTCCACTTTGGACCTGATTGTTTCTAATCTTCACCATCATACTTGAAGACCAACTGAAACTTAGAAAAATCTCATTTTTTCCATGGTTAAAACTTTTGTTAATATATCTTGAAGATTCTGTCTAGTGTGTATCTTTTTCAACTTCAACTATCCGTCTTCCAACACTGACCATATGAAACGGTACTTGAGATGTATATGCTTAGTCTTCGAATGAAATTTTGAGTTCTTTGCAAGATGAATGGAACTTTGGTTGTCACTGTATAACTTGCCCTTCTCTTTCTTCTTTCCCAAGTCATCCATAAACATTTGTAACCAAATCATTTCTTTACTAGTCTCTGTAGTAGCAACATACTCTGCTTTCATTGTTGAAAGTGCAACAATATTTTGAAATTTTGAAACCTAACTAATAGTCATTCCACCTACAGTAAACACATACCCTGTGGTTATCCTCATATTATCTCTATCACCTACCATATCTACATCACGATATCTCTGTAGAGCAATGTTTGAATCCACTTTACTACCATCCAATGCTCTTTTCTTGTATTGTTCATATAATTCCTTACAACTCCCACTGCATGTGCAATACCAGGCCTTGTGCATACCATTACATACATTAAGCTTCCAACAAGTAATGCATATGGAATTTTACACATATACTTTATCTCTTCTTGAGTCTTAGGACACATTTCCTTAGTTTGAAATGGATAGCCAAAGGTGTACTAGCTGGTTTTGTATTCTGCATATTAAATATTTGCAACTCCTTTTCTATGTACTCACTCTGAGACAATGTTAATTTGTGATTTTTCTTGTCTCTAGTTATTCTCATACCAAATATTTGTTGAAGAATCTAGGAAAATTAGAGTTAATGATATTGTTCTTTCCATGATAACTATTTGTGAGGAATTTTTAACTTTTTATTATTAGCACAATCTTCTCTTGATATTATTAGAGTGTGTCTTCTTAGTTCATCAAATAACTACCAAAACATAAGAGACAAGGACACAAGATGTTGGCTTTCTGTTAGGATCGAAACGTCTTACTCTTTGAGAGGAAAACCCACATAAAATTCTTCTTATAGATATTCCAATTGGTGAATACCAAGACCATGGACCTTGAACTATTATGCCACTCCAAGACTAAGAAACCAATCCTCTTCTTTATCACTACTGAGATCATCATCATTGCTGCACCACTAAGGCCATCACCACTGCACCACCGAGATCTTTATTATTGTTGCAACGTCATTGTTGCACCTTCATTGAGGTCTTCATCAATGAGATATGTATATGAGAGCTACACTTAGATTCATCGAGATCATGACTGTCTCATCATGGTCGTACCTTCACCGAGATCATAACCTTGTGACTATATCTCCATTAAGATCAAGATCATAACTACGCTAAGATTATGACTGCACTTTGAAGTATGTTGAGACTATGTAAGCCACAATGAGACCTTTTCATCATAATTATGCTGAGATTGTGTGTGCTACTATGGGATCCCTGAGATCATCTTCATCACCGAGACTATGACTGAGTTTTCTTCTTGCACTTAGACCTTCATCGAGACTGTGACTATGTTCTCCTTGCATCGAGAGCTTAACTATTATAGTTATGCCAATACTATTCCTCTATGGTACTCTTCTGAGTGCCCCACTATTATTACCATCCAAAATTTTAGATATGTATATGCGAAGATCTCACACCTGTACCCATCTGCAAATCACACATAGTCTGAGTTCCATGCTTTTTGTGGTGACCCTAGCTACATCTATATAGTGGTCTGCATCTACATTTGAGCTAGCATGACAAAGTGAACCAATGTGTCTCCTTATTTGAGCTGACATGATTGTTTTTAATTTGATTTGCAGGTCGAAATGACGAAGAGGATTATGCTTGTCATTTGGAGGGCTTCTTGACATTGTTTATGACTCAAATACATTTGATACATGCCCAAGAAGGGTTCTTCATGACATTGACTCTTTGAAATTTTAAAGATAAATCCTAAGGCTCTCAATGGGATCCATCTATACATAAAATTTCTTCCTCATGAAACCCATGAAGCAAAGAAAAATAATAAATTCATTTTGTTGTTTACAAAAATCATAATTAAAATGTATTTATGAAGACTGAACCTAGTTACCATTTATTCAACACCCCCTCTTAACAAGTGAGGTATTCATAATGCTACTTGGTCATTCTAAATTTAAATAATTTCTCATAAGAAGAATAAGATTGATAACCCATTTTTATAGCATTATAGTAACCAACATTGTTTCCACAACAAGGCCTTAACTGAGAGCTTTATCTATTTTCAGATCAGAGCACAATGTTGGCGAGACCAATGACTATAGACACCTTCATCATTGTCTTTCAAGGTATATACCCACTCGGGTGTTCACTGAGTATGACCTTCTAGGACTATTATTATCTTGGGTTCCCAGCGCTCAAAGGATATCGGTCCTCTTACCTACTCTTATATTTTATTCCCTACACATCCTTAAAGAGCATCAGATGTCAGATAATTACCCAATGCTACATTGTTTCTTCCTAAGTGAATACAATAATGTTGTGTCTATCTCTCCCTCTCAACTAGGGAAGATATTCCTATTCTTGTAATGGAATGTTCCCGAGCTCCTTGTGACCAGGAACTTGCCCAAGCTCCCTCCTAATTAGAGAATTTTCAGATCTCCCTCTTAACTAGGGACTCTCCTTTTCATTAGCAACTTCTTCTTTGTGGGTCCTTCAGCTGCTTGATCAATTTCTTTCCTTGATTTCATGAAATTCAATCGAGATTCTTCCTTGTAGGGCATTATCCATCGGTCACTTTCCTTCTTGTTTTGTCATGTCATTCCTTTCTTCATGGAAAGTGGCCTTCTCGGTATATATCTGGAACCTTCTTCATATGGACACTTCTTTATCATCATGCTTATTTCAGGAATTTCCATCCACCACATGAATGCTAGTTATACTTGGGCTTACAACCCTTTTTCTACTAGCCCTCCATGAACTCATCCAGATTATTTAAGAAATCAAAACATAACAGTAAACCATATTGTACCTTTTGAGATGGCTCTTCATCATGGAATTTTCCTATAGGTATCGACATCCTGCATACATGTTGACACATCTCCCAAAGACATCCATTGTTAAGGGTCTTCATCTTTTTCAGACTTGCATCAGAGTCTTCATATCTTTCCAATAGATTTTCTAGTCAAATATTCTTGATATTTTGGATGTTTTTCACCTTCATCATGGTTTCATATCTCACAATCTCTTCCTTCCTCACACATTCCATTCTCAAAAGTTTATAATCATATTTTCTTAATGGTAGTCAACCACATATTATGTTGATTTCATCTAGTGTGACTTATGCCTTCCTGCATCCTTTTAGAGGAGGAGATCCTTTTCCCTTGATCATGCTTCTCAAGATAGAAGTAGTGATTCATGTTACCTGCAACCATATGACATGAATTTATAATATTAAATACAAGCATACATACCTCATTTTACCTTTAGGTCTTCTAGGCTACTTTCAACAACTTCATTGATTGAAGTGTTTTCAATCCCTTGATTTGCTTCATCATAACATCATCCATGAATTCCAAAAGTTGGAGTTGATGAAATAATTACTTGCTCTCTAGATTAGTGAATCCTCTGATAGGGATTCCATCAGAGAATATTGAGGATCTTGTATATGCCCATTTGGAAAATGTTTCCTTTTTGACTTGATGTATGATGAGCCTTATCTTGGATGACTTCTTCCTTTCCTGCAATGTCTAATGAGGTTCCCAAGAGCTATATCCTTCATGTTTGATTTCCATGGATTTTGTCCTTCATGATTCCTATGGTGATGTCACGAGATCTTGCTTCCAATTCTTCCACGATGCATCTTATTATCATGGTCATATCTATAGCAAAAGATTTAGGAGCATATGATAGGACCCTTTTGTGAGGGATACCATCTTGATCATAGTAGAGATCTGTTACTCCCTCTTTCCTTGGCCCTTTTCTTTAGCTTCCTCCATCTTTCTATTGATATGAGATTCTTTCCATAATATTTCCATAGGATTGAATCTTAGCTATACTATTTTTTCTTTTTGAGGACCAAACTTCCCTTTCCTTTCTAAACATGTTTGATTCCTTTAATCTTCCACACTTTTGTCTTCAACTTGTCTTTTTCTATCTGGCATAAAGACCACAAGTTTTCGGATGAGGTAACCTTCTTGTTCATGGAAATTTGTTAGCTTTCTTATTAGTTAGAACAATCATGATTATCTTCTTATCATCTCTCCTAGATATCCCTTCATTCTTTGATACCTTCAATCAGGTCTAAGTGATATGACCATCTTCACTGCATTTTAGAGAGTATATCATCTATTATTTCATATATCTATTTTATGTCTCCTTCATTTCTATAGAGGAGTTCCATCCCATGAATTCAAAGGAGACCTCTTTCCTTGATATTGTCATTGAATTTTCTTAATTATGAGGATTATGGCTATCCTCCTTATTCCATGAAAGGACCTTTTATGACCCATCCAACCTATAAATATCCTTGCAATCATGAAGTCATTTACCAAATTAATTAATGAAAATACTTACTTGAGATGTGAAGATAAAATATTCACATTGATCATGTTGGAAGTGATTGAAGAAGATGCATTAGAGCTTCCTCTTGAATTATCTTCTTTCAAATGAGAAAGCCTTTCCTAAATAAAAAAAATTTCTCCTCTTGATGAGGATGATTTGCTGCTTTTGAGGATGATCTTCTTCTAGGTAGAGGAGAAGATCCTTGCTTGATTTATAACCTTGAAGATAATGACAATAAATTTTTGCCTTTAATATGCTTCACCTTATTTTGTAGCTTCTATCAGGACTGCTTCTAGGGTTTCAACCTTCTCAAAGATAATGTAATCTTGAGGTTATTTCAGCTACCTTACATTGTAGACAACTTGATGAGGGTCTTGGTGGCCTTTTGATGATGACTATGGAGATAAATGCTCTTTATGTTGTATATTATCTCCTTGATTATATAGACAAAAACCCTTGCTGTTGTAGACTAATCCTTCAATTTTGACAAATCCCTTCAAATTGCTTTGATGCCCTTCTTGAAGTTGATCCTTGAATGTCTATTTTTTCTCCCCTTCCTTTGACTTTAGTACCTTAGCTCTGATACCACATTGAAGAATCTATGGAAATTAGAGTTAATGAGATTCTTCTTTCCATGATAATTTGTGAGGAATTTTTAACTTTTTATTATTAGCACAATATTCTCTTGATATTATTAGAGTGTGCCTTCTTAGTTCGTCAAATAGATACCAAAACATAAAAGACAAGGACACATGATGTTAGCTTTCTACCAGGGCCAAAACCTCTCACTCTTTGAGAGGCAAATCTGCACAAAATTATTCTTATAGAGATTCTAGCTGACAAATACCAAGATCATGAACCTTGACCTATTATGCCATTCCAAGACCAAGACACCAATCCTCTTCCTTTTCACTGCTGAGATCATCATCATGGATGCACCATTGAGGCCTTCACTATTGCACCATATAGACCTTCATTACTACTGCAACATCATTGTTGCACCATCACCAAGGTCTTCATCAACGAGATCTCCATTTTGAGATATGTAATGAGAGTTGCACTTATATTCATTGAGATCATGACTGTCTCATCATGGTCGTACCTTCACCGAAATCATAACCTTGTGACTATATCTCCATTAAGATCGAGATCATAACTATGCTAAGATCAAGAATGCACTTTGAAGTATGTGGAGAATGTGTGTCACAATGAGACCTTTCCATCATAATTATGTCGAGATTGTGTGTGCTACTATGTGATCCCTAAGATTAGCTTCATCATCGAGACTATGACTAATTTTTCTTCCTGCATTTAGACCTTCATTGAGACAATGACTGTGTTCTCCTTGCACCGACAGCTTCATTGTTAAAGTTATGCCAAGATTGTTCCTCTATGGTACCCATTTGAGTGTCTCACAATTATTACCATCTGAAATTTCAAAGATGTATATGTGAAGATCTCAGACCTATACCCATCTGTAAATCACTGAGAATCTGAGTTATGTGCTTTTTGTGGTGATCCTAGTCGCGTATATATAGTGGTATGCCTCTACATTTGAGCTAACATGACAAAGTGAACCGATGTGTCTATTTATTTGAGCCGACATGACTGCTTTTAATTCAATTTGCAGGCCGACATAATGAAGAGGAGTGTGCTTGTCATTTGTAGGGCTTCTTGATATTGTTTATGACTCAAATACATTTGATACATGCCCAAGAAGGGTTCTTCATGACATTGACTCGTTGAACATTTAAAGATAAATTCTAAGGCTCTCAATGGGAGCCATGTATACATAAAAATTCTTGCTAATTAAACCCATGAAGCATGAAAATTAATAAATTCATTTTCTTGTTTACAAAAATCATAATTACAATTTCTTTATGAAGACCGAACCTAGTTACCCTTTCTTCAACAAGATTTTTTTTGCTACACCAAAATCCTTCATTGCAAATGAATTTTACAATTTTCCTTTGAGCACCTGTATCATGCCCCGAGAATCACAGAGTTTTAGGTCGTAGCCAGAAGAGCATAGACCATTTGTTTTAGGTGGAAGGCAAGGAATTTAGGTGTACAAACTCGATACAGATTTGAATAGATACTTTAATCCTGGTCTGAACAAGTATTGTTCTACAGAAAATGTTACATTCAGCAAAAGAGAGAAGAGAAGAAATCTTAAGTTGCGTTAGATATTTTTGGCATTATGGCATAGGTTTGGAGCTATGGCACAGGTGTTGTCCTTGATGGCAACTCTCTTTGGTAACAGATCTCAGTTCAGGCACTCAGAAAGAAGAAAAAGACATATACGCAGGTTCATATAGACAAAGGCGCGTATACACGCGGGTTATACATTACAAAAGCGCGTATATGTTGGGGATCATATTTTTGGTCCATGGTAGTTAGTCCTTGGAATTTGAACCTATGTTTCGAACCAAGGCGTCTTGGCAGATGTGTTGATCCCTAGTTTTGGGTTCATGGAATTGAAATGTTATGGTTTTGAACCATGGTATTGAGGAAGACCTAAGACTATAAAAGAGGAAGGAGATCATGTGGCAAACAATCATCTGAATTATTATTGAACATCTGAAAAGGTGCCAGAGTTGGTATATTGGTAATGGTGCAGATCTGGATCTAAATGAAGAAGGAACATTAGCGCAAAAGGAGGATAAGTTCTATTCATGGGTCATAATCTTTAAGCTTGAATGACAGTGTCTTTGTATGATTTTGATCTGCTAGATATGACGCTTGCTTGATCTATCTGATAATCTGGGTTAATTAGTGATTAAATAGTTGAAAGAGTGAATTATCCTTCATAAGATCTGTACGCAGGTTCAATAAGGCGAAGACGTGTATACACGCAGTTTCAGTGAAGTAAAGGAGCGTATACACAGGTTGTTCCATACGCAGAAGCATATGCACGCTAGTTTCAGGTTGTTGAAATATCGTATATAATCTAAGTTGTGATCTAGCTGTTTCTGACTATTGCTGCTGTGTTCTAGGTTCTGTTTTTTGGTGTATGGTTTCTGGTACTGTGTTTTTGGGTACAGCTATAAGAAGAATATCTACTTGATTCAGATCTAATTTGTGAAAAGGAGATTAGTTGATTCTTGATGATCGTTTGATGTTCATGGATCCAGTCTGAAAATTGATGAAACGTGGTCCCTGGAAGAAAGAGAAGGTTGTAGCCTTCTGTAGGTCAGCACCTACGTACTAGTATCTTGGCTAGTACAAGAGCTAAAGGGGGTTGTAGCTCCCTTCCAGGAGAAGCTGGAAAATGAGAGAGAGTTGTAGCTCTCTGCATGTTGCAACCTGCGTACTGGTAAAGGACTGCACCAGTACATTGTAAACAGAAGTTTCTAATTAAAGAAAGATAGAGACGAATTGCAGCAGGTGGTTTTCACCCACATTGGGTTTCCACCTTATATATGGTGTTATTGTGTGTGATTGTATTTCTGCTCTGTTTTACTGTCTCTGGTTACTGGTTATTTGATGCTGCATCTCAGATTAACAATCATCATCTGAAAGTTTAAGTAAATTAAAAGTTTGCTCTGTATACGCGGTTTTACTTCTAAATAGTTGTGTATATACGCGGGTTGAATTAATTGAAGTAGCGTATACAATTTGGTTGTTGAAAAGGATTATTTGACTTGATAATACTGATTCACCCCCCCTCTCAGTATTATTTCCAACAATTGGTATCAGAGCAAGTCCTTCTGAAGAAGCTTGATTGCTAGAAGGAAGATCTTTCATCATGAGCAACTACAAGAGGGAAGCATCAATCAGGCCACCGGTTTTTGATGGGACAAACTTCGTATACTGGAAGGTAAGAGTTACTGCCTATCTTCAATCTCTGGGTACTGAAGTCTGGGATATCATAGATACAGGGTATACTTTTCCAGCATCAACTCCCAGAGATCCGGCTGAGAAGAAGAAATATGAAACGAATGCAAAGGCGGTCAATACTCTATTGGGATGTCTATCACAATCTGAATTTGTCAAAGTTATGCAGTATAAATCTGCGAAGGAAATATGGGACAAGATTGTTCTGAGCTATGAAGGAGATGATCAGGTAAAACGAGCAAAACTTCAAACCCTCATAATTCAATATGAAAATCTCAGAATGTACAATGATGAAAGTGTGGCTAACTATTTTCTTCATGTAGATGAGATTGTTAATTGTATGAAAAATTTGGGTGAAGAAGTAAAGGAAGATGTTGTAGTTGAAAAAGTTCTAAGATCTTTGTCCCCTAGGTTTGAATATAAAGTTTTTGCAATAGAAGAAAAGGAGAATCTTCAAAACCTTAAAATGTCACAGCTGCATGGAATTATAATTGCTTATGAGATGAGGAAAGGAAGACCATCAGATAGGAGAGAAGCTGCCCTCAAAGCATCTGGAAAAGGAGACTACTATGAGTCTGGACACATATCAGAAGAAGAAGAAGAATCAAATTTTGTCAAAAATCTTCAACGGGGCACTGGACGATTTCGAGGTAAGTTGTCATTCAAATGCTTTGCTTGTGGAAGAGTAGGACACTATGCTGCCAAATGTCCTCACAAGGATAAGATTGACAAGGGGAAGGAACCTGTTAGAAGGCACAAGAAGCAGAATGCAAATAAGAAAAGCTATTACACTCATGAAGATAGTGATGGACTATCAAATAGTGATGAAGATGAACGAGGTAATCACTATAAACTTTTAATGGCTTTTGAAGATGAGGATTACATGGATGCTATAGATATGGATGGCTTTTATTAAGAAATTTCTAGACTCAAAAGATGTTTAGAAGAAAGGAATACATGATCATTGATACTCTGCAATTCAAACTTGATGAAAAAGAAAAATTTCTTGAGAAGTTAGAATGTGAAATTGTTGGCCTTAGAAAAGAAATTGAGAAAACAAAGGCCCTTAATCTTAAATTTGTTAAAGAATCTGAAACTCTGGATGAGATTATCAATGTGCAGCGTTCCCCTCTAATCAAGACAGGTCTGGGGTATAATGGAGAATCATCTCAAGCTTCCACCTCCAAAAGTTATCTTGATGCAGCAAGAAGGAG